>JAOTAY010000191.1:4015171-4026373 GCA_025629805.1 Erythroxylum baracoense | reverse complement strand
TCAATTCTAATTAACACCATAAGCTTTTCTAATTTAACCTCAATTTCTCCTTTTAATAACATTAATCCTAAAAAAAAATTTCTACCCCCAAAAACATTATGATTAAAACCTAATCACAATCAAATTAATCGAAATTAATCCTCAAAAAAATCTAATCACATGCATTACTAGTATGGAGAGGATCGGGGTCCAACATCTCATTTATATTACATAAATACTTCTATTTGTATCTTTAAACCCATTCGTGTTTATTAGATCCAATAAAGTAGAAATCCAATGCATTTGATGAAATTAAATCGTTGGAATTGCATTGTTGAAAATATTCAATTCACCTTAAATAATTAAATTCGAGTATTATTGAGTGAAAATGTTGTCTTTTCTAATTTTTAAAGTTGTTTATAGTCTAAATCCTAAAAGCTAATTTAGGATTGATTGATAAAGATTTATTTGTGGATCAATTCCCAACTAAATTGCAAGAAAGGAAAAGCAGAGTATTAGAACTTATTAATACTCATCGCCATTTGATTTGAGAAGGAAATTTATATTTCTATTCAGTGATCAATTAAATGGAATTAATACTGAGATATATCTTGGTTGGAATTTTTCTTATCATTTTCTTTATATTCTAATTTTTATTGTTATCTTATTTTTGATTATTAATTCATTCAACCATAAAACTCCCCTTTTTAGTTACTGTTCTAAAATTTTAGATTATGTAACCAGTCTCTATGGATTTCGACCTTACTTGCTGTTTTTACAAAATAAAAGGTTTCGAGAGTAGGAAATTATTTTTGTTGGTTTAGACACCTAACAGAGTCTGTTAACATTTCAAGAAAAAACGAAAGGTGCCTGTTAACGTTTAAAAACGAAAGGTGCCTGTTAATGAAAGAAACCTCTTAAATATTAAAACAGAAGGAGCCTATTCTAAAAGTGAAGGAGCCTTTTGTAAATTAAAAACATATACGCACTGTAATGTAAAAATTTAAAAGTTAAGAGAGAGAGAGTGACACAGTCGATTTATACTAGTTCGGCTTATAACGAAGCCTACGTTCAGTCTCAAAGTATTCAACTTGAGTATTTTACTGTACAACTCCAAGTAGTAAATTTTAACGAGCCTCTCCAATCTCACAAGTACATATTTTTCAAGATTCTTCAACCTTCCACACTCGTAGTGTTTAACAAGTCTTTATAAGCTCTCAACAAAAATGTATATAGTTACTTAATGTAAGCTTCAAGGAATAACAATTTCTCTCGATAAAGGATTTTCACTTTCTAAGGCATAAGGAGTTTGAGATAGATATAACTTTTAAGAATATTAATGCTGTTGAAGTATTTCGAAAATCTATATGTTGTTCATAAATGCAGTGGCTCTTTCTTAAGTAGAAATTTCCTTCAACTAGCCATTGCTTCATTTTAATTATGAGTTAACTTTGTATCTAACAAATCTTTGATATCATCTTTGCTGGAATCTTCCAATATTCAGGCGTTAAGAGAAAAGTTTTATCAAAAATTTTCGGAGTTAGTTTTTTGAATTAGTAAGATCCTTTTGGACATTTTGGAATCATTTCTAATAAGGTAAGTTTATTAAGAAGGTTCCTGCAAGAAAGGAAACATTTATCCTATGATTTTATATCCTTTTACAAGTTATATCGTTACCTATGAAAGGAAATAATTCCATTTTGAATGTTGAAATATTATATGGTTATAATCAAAATCATTAATACCAGACCATGAGCCAACATAATTTATGAAAAGATGCGAGAAGATTGTACTTAAGAACTGTAAGAGAAAAAGAGAAAGGCCTAAGAAGAACTAGGGAGATGATCAGAAACGATATAGCTCTACTAGAACTTATCGACGAGTTGACTCTCAATAGGAAACTTTGAGATCTTACATAGAGAGGTCCTTCTCTTTATCATAGATATTTCGCCTAAACTCTTATTATATAATACTTCCCCCATAATTATTTAGCTTAATTATTTCTTTACCTAACCTAATCATTCTCTTAAAATGACTTGTTTGTTTTATTAATTTATTTATTGTTTTCTTTGGACATATATTTGCTTATTTTATCTTTTATTTTTATTCTTTACTTTGTTCTATAAGTATTGTAATATTTATTTTATTACTTATTTATATCCTTACGTCTATTCGTACTTAATTATTTTATTTATTATTATTATCATGCTCAAATTTTTATTTTATCTTTATTATTATTATTATTATTATTATTATTATTATTATTATTATTATTATTTCTATTTTTATTTTATGTTATATTTTTAGTCTTTACCTTGTTCTATCTATATTATATTTTTCTGTTATATTATTTTATATTTTTATTCATAAGTATTTGATTATATTTAATTATATTATTATGTTATCATTACTATTATCCTTTATTTTTATTTATTTTATTTATATAATTACTTTTACTAATTTAATATGTATTTTTATTTTTATTCTTTATTTCTATTTCTATTTTCTATTGTATATTGTATGTATTTTTATCTTTTTATTGTAGTTTTGATTTTTTTCTACCAATAGTTCTCAAAAACTTATTTCCTTTTGTCTTTTTTCTTTTCTCTGTAGGTCTATCAAAAATAACTTCTCAATCAGTTAGGAATAAGACTGCATACTTTTGGATTTCCCAAAATCCTGCATCTCAACAAGATTTTTACTGGAATATTGTCGTTGTTGATATTAATTTGTATAAATCAAATACTTAACAATTACCTAAAAAGCTTGAATAAATAAATTTAATTATAATAACATATAAATAACTATCTAAATAAGATATGGTGTAGAAAAATATATTTTATCTCAACAATAAGAATTCTACCTCTTTTACCTTATCAAAACAACATATATATTGTATACTATTACAATAACTTGATATAAACATAATAAAATATATTTTTAATTATAATATTATAAAATATTTTAAAGAAATTTTGATTAATTGCACATTTGCTGGTACTGAGATGTGAAAGCAAATGAAGACTTGATTTTTATGTTCCCTTATTATTTAACTATGTTTTGTTGTGTGTAAATACCTTTATATAATTGATCATTTAAAATAGTTACACTAATTAAATTCTTTATTCGTTTTCATGCATCAAGATTTTACCTATCTATTGTTTTTAAGGCATGTCAAAAGTGGCCTGGCCCACTTTTGGTTTGCGTTGACCGAGCCACGGGACGGGCCACGGAAGAGCTGCGGGTGAGCCCGGCCTAGCCTGTGGCGCATCGGTTATTTTCACATTTTGAACATTTTTTATTTAAAAATACATGACGGGCCGGATGAACTCAATTTTACATGTTTTAATTAACTTACAATTAACTCTTATCACTTTTAAAAAAACTATAGACTTTTCAAATTATTTCATAATACAAATAAGAAATTTCAAATTTATCTTTTATATTCTTTCTCGAATAATTTTATCTTTTATATTCTTTCTCGAATAAGATGAAATCATGGTTACTTTCTATTGCTAATAAACATATTTCTTAATAATTATATATTCCTTTATAATATGATAAATTTAGGCCTATTTCTACCCCAAAAGGCACCTTGTAAGGGGAGGTTTGCCATACATTTACAAACCATTTTAACATTCTTTACTTACTGAATGTGGGATTCCTAACACACTTCCCTCAGCCTAGAGTAGGTTGGACATCTGATGGGTATATTGGGCAAAGGGCTATAGTAGGGCGAGAACTACCCCAAACCATTGAGACAAGTTTAAGCTCTAATATCGTGATAAATTAAGGCCTAATTACACCCCAAAGGCACCTTGTAAGGGGAGGTTTACTATACATTTATAAACCATTTTAAAATTCTTTAGTTATTCAATATGGGATTCCTGACATAGTGTCTGCAAATAAGTACATTCGTATATAGTTATTTCAATTTAACATGTATCAATCTTTTGAAGGAAATAACATAATAGTTGTGGATAACAAGTTTAGTGCATTATTAAGCCAAATTGATTAAGTTTATCAAATAATTATCCTTGCTTATTGATGGATCTTATAATTATTTAATCTTTCTTTTACATGTGTTGATCTTTTTTACTTGTTTGTAAAATTAAGATTAGCTTCTTTTAGAAATAAATATATATGAATTTTTAATAAAATTTCAATTATGTTCTCTTTATCTTGTCATACAAAGTTAAAAATAAAGGTGGTCATTGATGATGATAATCTATTATTTAAACCATAAGTGCACTGTTTATTTATAGCTATCATTAGCGAGTATGAGTCGATCCTAAAAGGACTAGAATTACTAGTACTTATTGCCTTTCTATTATCTAGTCTAATAAATTATTGTGATGATAATTAATCAAGTGTAAAATTAAAACAACAAACTTAAATATATCAACAATTGACTAACTAGTACGAAGATTAGATTAAGAACCAATCAAAGAAAATAGTGGTAATTGGACTTCGAATCCTACTAGGACTTCTAGGACATCTCATGCAATCATAATTTCATTACTTATGTTAACCTATAGTTTATTGAACTATGGAAATTCCTTTCTTATATTAATATCTTTGGTTTATAATATTAACACTTAACCTATTGTTAACTAACTAAAACCTCTTTCTAGTTAAAAACCTTTAAGATTGCATTAATCAATTCATGAATTTCATTATTAGGTTTAACCCCAATTCAAAGGATTTATGTCAACCAATCTCTAAGTTTGCATGCAATTCCTTTCAATTATGATATATCTATTCATACGAAAGGATTTCTCAATCTCAATTGCATGAATTCATATATGAAATAATACGCTAGCAATATTAATTCAAGAATAATTAAGAACATATAATTGAATCTCAATAAAACTCAAGAATGAATTAAATTAAAATAAAATCACTATAAGGTCTATCTTAGGGTTCATCTAATCCAAGTACCAATAAAAGTTTGATTCAAAATCATAAAAGAAATAATGTCAAAACTAAAGGAAAACCAGAAAATCAAAAGAAATATGATGAAATCCTTTTTAGTCTTTATAAAATCCACTTAGATTTATGGTAATCCACTATAAATATGTTTTCTTACATGTTCTTTATTTTTTATCATCCTAGGTTGTCAGTTCATGTTTTTCAAGCATAACTTTAGCCTCCTACAATTAAAAATCATACAGAAATAAGATCCTAAAAAGCTACACAATTAAGGACACGACCATGTCCATTTTTAAAAGGCCATGTCCCTTAAGGACAATTTTAATCTTCACTTTTTGTCCTCAATTATGTCCAATTTCTAATTCTTTCGACTTATGAAGGAAATTAAGACCTAAAAATATAATATAATGAATTAAATACCAACAAAAATAATAAAAAACTCTAAAATAAACAAGCAAAAATGCATTAAACAAGAGATTGGAAATATTTTCTATTAAGAATTTATCAAACTACCCCACACTTGAAAATTAACTTGTCCTTAAGCAAATCAATTTCATTAATCTTAACTTAATAAGAAACAACATCGACATTAGACAAATCAAAGGCATTCATCAAGATTCATCCAAGAAAAAGACATTCATTAAGATTCTTTATTATTCATTCAATTGCAAAGTTCATTAAATTGTCAAGCACTTAATTACTTGCAACATATTATAAGCCAACCCAATTCACTTCACAATTCTTCAAAATTTAACTTAATTGACATAATTCCATTTAATGTATAGTGAACATACATGAGAAAAGAATGCTAAAATCTTTACATTTCTTACCTTTATTTCAAACAAAACACTAAATTAAATATAAGAGCGATTAGAAGCTTGTTTGAAAAGTCACCTAGCCTTTTCACACGAGAGTAAACACCCTATCATGAATACATTAGGCTACTTAACTAGGTCACTATCTTAGATGGCTACTATTATCGCTCTTTAATTTCAACCTTTTTATTGTTAAAATGTCAACGAAGTGAAATTGTTTATGCTCGTTTACTCACATACTACTATTTTTTCTTTTTATGTGTGGGTAATTAAATGCTTAAAAAGAATTCACATTTAATGCAATACATGTACAAATTATACATAAAGTATTATAAAGTAAATCAAGTATCCGTTCTCAAAATTAATAAAACAAATCAAATTAATCATCTAAACTCATAACTCTTTGCCTAAACAAATGAAATCACAACCATAATCAGACTCTTAATAAATCATCTTGATTAATATGCTCTTTCAAAAAAATTGCCTAAATTATTCATTGTTAAGTTAATTACAATAAAGTTAATAAGGTTGATTGCCAACTCCCTCCCCCTTACTTAAATTATACATTGTCCTTAATGTAGAAAACATGTACAACAATGAAAAATATAAAAAATAAAAGAGGGGTGAGGATAATTGGTACTCACCTAATAGACAAAGATTTTTAGCTTTGTCCAATGTCATCAGCATCCATGCAGTGCTGGTGAAATCTCCCTTACGCTAAAGCAAGAGGTGAAGTTTGCTTCATAACCTGTGAAACTACATCAAATCTCAAGTAACAAAATTATGGCCATCAAATTGAGATTATGAAATAATTAAACTACTAATAAAAATCCTACAAACTACTCCATCAAAACAAAAATACCTAATTGTTGGATTGCCTCCCAACTAGTGTTTCTTTTTTAGTCTTGTAGCTGGACCTTTCAATTAGTTTTTCTTTAATTTGGATTTATAATTAGCAGCTTGCTTTCATTTCTCACATAAAGGTTCATTATCCTGTAAATAGGCCATATAATGCAAGAAAACAAGGACATAAGATATCAAATTAAGAATACTAAGTGCATCTACTAGTGCCATTTTTAATAACAAATTGTCAATATGATAAAGAATAATAAAACCCTTAGATATTCAATTAACTTTGACATTTCATTTTATGTGAAGTAGGAACCTTCCGTACTTAAGATAATTATTAGTAATTCCTCGGTAGCCTCCTTATTTGGCTCTTCCTCTTTATTTTTCTTTATCCCTTCCTCCTCTTCTTCCTTCTCTTTTTTAACAACATTTGCCTATTTTTCTTCAACTTATAGCTCCTCTCCACTAGGGAAGGCAATGGGTCCCAAGCTTGACTCGAAGCCTGATAGAGTCCGAGACACATAGCCTAAGCCTAAGATTGGTCGAGCTTAGGTGAATCGAAGCTTGTTTGATCCCAACTTGGTCTGAACTTTTTCTTTTTTAATTTAAAATTCATAAATGACATAATTTTTTAAAAAAAGTTCCAGGCTTTGGGTTAGGTCAAGCTTGGAAGCCTAATACCGAGCTTGGCATAAAGTCTGAAAATTAAAAAAAGGCTTAAGCCCTGTTGATTTCAGACTGGGTTAGTTCGGGTCAAGTTATGTCAGGCCTGATATTCTTTACCAAGTCCACTCTCCAATCTATCAAGTTACTATATCTATATAATCCCTCAAATTTGGCTTAATGTATCTGGATAAAACACTAAGCTCTTTGTTACATACAAGGCAACCTTATTTAAAGCATTCACAAGGATATCAAGATGTTGACACTCCTCTTAATGTTCTTGTTATAGAAATCCATATGAAGTGTGATCATTCCATGTGAAGTCATAATAGTCTCTCCACTATAGATTGTAAGTATTATCATGCAAGGTGTTTTGAGGTAAATTTTGTATGCAAATTAAGTGTTACCACATATAATCTGGTGCCTGACATTCATGAGTGGGGTAATCACCCCACAAATGTTATAGGACTAGTTTTACAAGCAAAGTTAGAGCTCCTACATATCTAGTGCTTGACATTAATAAATAGGGTGATCACACCTACAAATGGCACAACTTGTAATGAATGTTGGTTGAGCTTTTACATATATGTTACCATGTCTCTCATCCCAAGTGTCTAAAGATACCCTAAGTGATGACAAACCATAATCCCCTTAAGAATAATGTCCTCTCCATCCTTTCATTATGTTTAGTGACTGTAATGATGACTAAGCCAATCTTAAAAATAGGCCACAAACATAAGATTAGGAAACAGAATTATAAGGAAAAATAAATAAACAAAAAAAGAAACAAAAGACTACCTAAAAATGACAAGATTAATACAAATAAGGCTTTTATAATATTATAATCCCCAAAAATGGTGCTAGAAACTTGATGATGATAATTTATGTTTTAAACCGCAAGCACATGATGTAACTGTAGCTAGCACTAGCTACTATTAATCGATCCCACGAGGACTAGAATTGCTAATACTTACTATCTTTCTATTATCTAATTTAACAACTTGTTATGATAATAATTAATCAAACGAAAAATTAAAATAACAAACTAAAATAAATCAACACAACTAACTAACTAGGATGAAGATTAAACTTATAAATAAATAAAAAATAGTGGTATCTGGAATACAAATCCCTTTAGTACTTCTCATTTAATTATGATTTGAATACTAAATTTAATTTATATTTTATTGGATCGTGAAAATTCTTATGTTAATATCTTTGGTTTAGACTATTATCACTAAACCCTTGGTTGATTAACTGAAATCTTTTTCTAGTTGAAACACTTAAGATTGCATTAATTGATTTGTGAATTTTAATATTAGGTTTGACCCAAATTTAGAGGGTTTACGTTGACTTATCTCTAAGCTTACATATAACTCCTTTCAATTATGGTAAACTTATTTATACAAAAAGATTTCTCGATCTCACTTATATGAAATCATACTGGAAATAATAGGCTACCAATATTAATTCAAGAATAATTAAGAATGTACAATTGAATTTTAATAAAACTCAAGAATGAATTAAGTTAAAATAAATCAATACAAACTCAATCCCAAAGTTCATCTAATTCAAGTGCCAATAAAAGTTTAGTTTATAATCACAGAGTACACAACATCAAAACTAAAGGAAAACTAGAAAATCAAAAGAAACATGATGAAATCCTTTTAATCTTCATGAAATACACTTTAGAATGATGGTAGTCCACTATAAATATATTTCCTTGCTTATTATTTGTTCTTCCTATCATCATAGGTTTATCAATTTGTATTTCTTGAGCCTAACTTGAGCCTCATGTGAACCTCCTACAATTCGCTATGGACGTTTTGTAGACCTCCTTCATTTTCTCTTCATTTTTCCCTTTTATAACTAAAAAACTAGTTTTTAGAGTGGACATAGTCACCTACATAGTCATGTGCATGACTGTATCCCTTAATCTCACTTTAGTTCTTCAATAATTGTGAAGAAATATGGTCCCATAATGCTATTTGGTCATAGACATGTCCTTGTCCACCTCCACATAGTCGTGTTCCTTAAGGACAACTTTAATCTTTCACTTTTTTACCTCAATTTCGTTTGATTTTTGCTCCTTTCGACCCATGAAGGCAATTAAGACCTAAAAACATAATATGAATGAATTTAAGTAATAAAAACAATAAAAGCTCTTAAATAAATAAGTAAAATGTACTAAATATGGGATTAAAAATATGGTATATTAAGCATTTATCGGTTATATTCTTACTAAAATTTAATTCATATATTATTGTGTATTAACATTATAAATCAATTCAAATTTAAAAATTATTTATTTTGAAAAATTATTAGTAATTATTTGATTAGAAATCATTTTTTAAGGAATGGTTAAGACTTTGTTAGATTAATGCCACGTAAATAGAAGCAATATATAGATAAAATAAGGAAGTAAAGCATAAAAATTATATTTTTCAGCCAATTGGTGACTTATGATTAGGTGTCTTTTATTTTTTGTAAAAAAGAAGATTCAAGAAGAAATATGATAAATAATCACCATCTTATAAAGCCTTTATCAAGTTATTTACAAATTAGGGTTATATGTAAAAGGTCTAAGTACAGTGAAACTTAATTTCATCGAAGTCTAAGGTCAGCTAAACTCTTATTTCCATAGAAGTCTAAAGTCATTGAAACTATGTTTTTGCATATCTTTCAACTTTATGTCATGATCCTGATGTCTATCCTACTCTTAATACTAGTGCTGTTTTGCTTTTGACTTGGAAATCTCCTCTTCTAATACGAGATCTCATAGTCCCATATCTATATCTGACACCATTTAGCTTTTTTATTTTCACCATTCATTAAAATTTAAGACATATCTCACAATTTTGACCTTTACTTGTTCTCCAACATCTAACTAAGAATTACATTTTACCATATAAGCCCCCAAGGGTTTCAAACTATGATAATATTCACCATGTCTAAACTATGCCTGAATGTTTCTACTTATATCATCATTTTAGCTGCATTTTCTAAAGTGTGAGCCTTTTTTAAACAAGATATAATAAGATGCAATCAATTTTATAATCTTATAAATCCTTACATCCTTCACTATAAAACCTATTTTCTATCTTTCTCTTAACTTTGTTTGTTCCTCCAAAGAACAGTTACATCTCTATCACTAATGGTAATAGCATACGTGATTGAGTCTTGTAAATGGTATCTCCTTAACTAGTTGATGGTCCATCTCACTCTATCATTGGCTAAACCATGCCATTGCTTTCTTTTTAACATTATTTTATCTCATGAACTAAATTTTTTAATCCTTTAGCATATGTTCTAGTTTGTTCTAGTTCCACTTATACCACCATTGGACCAGTGTTACTAACTATTGATCCTGACAAATCCTTTTCGTGTGTTTTTTGTAAAATATGCAGCTCAATAGTTACTATATCCTTAAAGGTTACCCAGACTTTTACCAAGTATATAAAACTTACAAACTCTACCTTCTCATATTTGTTACCTTTCAATAACCTTTCCTTACGGGCAAAAGTAATATAAATGTAAGATACAGAAGGGAAATAAATATTTTTGTATTTTTTCATTTGTGAAAGGGTGACAACTAATTGAATTAGAGACGTCTCCTAGAGTTTATAACTAACTTGTTATCAATAATATAAGGGGACTTCAAAAAACTTAGAAGATAGAATTTTAAGCTACCAAAATCCTAAAAAATGTTGAAATAAAATTGACACGTGTGCATTAGGATATGTTTTTATAGGTAATTGACATGTATTTTCTCGCATAATTGTTGATTATTGTTCTAATTTAGGATTCATTTTGTATGTTTTCGTTAAGTTTGATTTTCATTGTTATTATTGTGTGTTTGATGTTAATTGAGGGAAAGAATTGACTATTTTTATGTAAGAAGAAGGAAGGAGCAACTTGGAGGGTGAACTAAAGATCAAAGAGGAGAAGAAATGAGGAGTGCATC
>JAOTAY010000191.1:3992272-4009672 GCA_025629805.1 Erythroxylum baracoense | reverse complement strand
CTAGTTTAGGATTCATTTTGTATGTTTTCATTAAGTTTGATTTCCATTGTTGTTCTTGTGTGTTTGATGCTAATTGAAGGTAAGAATTAACTATTTTTGTGTAGGAAAGAAGAGGGAGCAACTTGGAGGTTAAACAAAAGATCAAAGAAGAGAAGACAAGAAGAATTCATCTAGGACAAATTTCTACGTTCGTGGGAATCATGTAAATTCCACGAACGTGGAAAATCATAACAGAAATGAGGAGTGCATCTGTGTACAATTCCCATGCTCGTGGGAATTAAGTAGATTCCTATGGACGTGGGAATTGTAATTCAAGGCAATCTGCGAGGCCTCATTAAACCTAGGATTTTTGGATTATAAAAACATCATTAAGCCTCCATCTTCATGGGAGACGACACCCACCTGTAGAAACACTATCTTTGAGTGGAGAACACATGTTCGAAGCAATGAGAAGGGATTGAAGACAAAGATCATCATCAAGATTGGGAAAAATAGCACATCAACACCAAAATTCCATATTTTGGTAAAGAGAAGGAGTCTTTCTGTTATATTTTCTTTCATTTTAATCTTCTCAATTCTTTATAATAATGGTTTATTTGATTGTTGATGATGTTATGGAGACCATGTTAGGCTGATTTCATTTCAGGGATTACTTTTGAATTATTTTTTCAAAACTCCTATTTTATTGAATTGAATGAAGTGTCTTTGATGATTGTTGTTTTAAATTATTGTCTTGCAACAAATTTAGAGAGTGAGTGAGATGAGATTCATGTAGGATTGTACAACGAGAGTTGGCTACCTATAGACTAGCAATCATCATGTGAATTGAATAGTTAGAAGAGAGATCTCAATTAGTCAATTGATCATCCATAGGATAGTTTAATAACTAGTTGAATCGGTAGAGTCATTAGGTAGGTTGAGAGATCATTCAATCGATTCCCGTTAATTCAATTAGGGCAAAATAGTTACACCTTGAGAAAGGATAATTAGTACATTCGAAAATCTAGGGTGAGACACAATTAAATCAATAAAATAGGAGGGAGATAAAATAAGGAAAAAGTAATCACTAGCACTTAGATTCTTGAATTCAGATTTTGTACAATTGCGGTATTGTCTATTGTTTACATTAGTCTTTTAGTTTTAATTTTAATTTAATTTTCCAGATTATTTTCATTTCATAATTTAGTTTCTCAAACAAAGTTGTGTCTAAATTAAGCGATGTCTAGGCATCAATCCCTTAGGGATCGATATCCGCTCTTTTTACTAAACGTCACGACCTGTTCACTTATGATTTTAAAGCGTAAAACAAGTAGATGGGTTTTACCTTCAACAAGTTTTTAGCGTCACTGCCAAGCATTGATTGTTCAGCATCATGTTTGATTTAGATTACTTTGATTTAAGAGTTTTTGATACTTTTCCTTATGTATTTGCAGGTGTATGAACACAAGGAGTACATAAAGGACGAAAGAAGCTATAAAGGAACAATTTCTCAACATAAAGAAGCATGAAAGAGAAATAAGAAGGCCAAAGCATCTAAATTTCTCAAATCAAGATATGGCTAAAGAAGGAGAGCAAGGAGGACAAGAAAGGACATTCATAGATTTCATGAGGCCAGGGTTTAGTCCTCAAGGAGTGGTGAGGCCAGTAGTTTAAGCGAATAATTTTGAAATAAAGTCGGCGGTACTCAACATTCTTCAAAACAGTGTGTAGTTCTACGGGCTATCCAACGAGGATCTGAATGCCCACATCGCAAATTTCTTAAAGATCTGTGGCATATTCAGATTCTACAGAATGTCGGACGATGCGGTGAAGCTGCGACTATTTTCATTCACGTTGAAGGATCAGGTTAAAGCATGGTACAATTCTTTGAATCCAGGCTAGATCACGATTTGGGAGCAACTCGCCCAAGCATTCCTTGCCAAGTATTTTTCATTGACAAAGACGAAGACGATTATTAAGGAGATAAAAATTTCTAGCAAAGTGACGGAGAATCTCTCTATGGAGCTTGGGAGAGATTTAAAGAACTTCAGAGGAGCTGCCCACATCACAACCTCCCGAAGGAATTTCTACTTCAAACATTTTATGATGGAGTGAATCTGAGCATAAGGGGCACAATTGATGCAGCAGCCGGAGGTTTACTGATAAGGAAGATGATGGAATCAGCTCATGATTTATTGGAGGAGTTGGTAAGCAACAGCTACATGTGGTCGAGCTAGAGGAGTAGACAAGGATAGAAAGAACAAAGAGGTATGATACCTATTGACTCAGTTACTACTTTGTAGGCTCAAATCACAGATTTGACGAAGCAGCTAAACAACATGCAAGGAGCGTCCACCTCAGTAGTTAAGGCAATGCAAACACAATGTGAGATGTGTGGGGAGAACAATCACAACTCAGCAGAATGTTTTCCATTGGGAGCTAGCGGGACCGAACAGGTAAGCTATTTAGGCTAGCTGCAGCGAGCTAATAACCCATATTCGAATACATATAATCTGGGTTAGAAAAACCACCCGAACATTTCTTAGAGTAACAATAATGCAGGTGACCAGCAAAGACCATAAGGACCGCCAGGATTCCAGCAAGATCGAATCAGAGCATTGGAAAGTAAAATGGATAAGATAATGGAGGTTTTAGGGTCCAAATTGGCAACATAAGAAGAGAATTATAAAAGGATGTATGCAAGCCAGGAGGAAAATCAGAAGAGGATGGAAGCAAATTTGGATTAGATTTTGAAGAATCATCCATCATCCATCATCCATCCACAATCTGGAAGTTCAAGTAGGCCAACTAGCTAACGCTTTATCTTTGCGAAATATAGGTAGTCTACCAAGCAACACCGAGGTGAATCCAAAGGAAAGAAACATGGCCATTACTCGAATGGAGAAAGAAGAAAGCAAACATGGGGAGAAAGATGGAAATAAGCAAGAAGAACAAATATTGTTGGTAGTCCTTCCAAGTGGACCAGTAAGCAAGTCGATTAAGGAACTTCAGCTTGGACTTCCACATCAAATTTTTGCTTAGTGGAAGCCATCTTCAAGTGAAGTAGCTGAGAATTCTAAGGAAAGGGAGTTAAGTGAGATGACATATATAACAAATCAACTCCAGACAAAGCTCATGTCAAAGGGGTCATTGAAAGAAGAGGTTATCAATCACATATCAAAAGAAAGTTCGCATATAGTATAGAAGAAAGAAGACCCAGGAGACTTTTTTATTCCTTGTAGTATAAATAGAGTTAAGATAAATCGAGCATTTACAGATTTAGGAGCAGGTATTAATATGATGTCGTACTCATTTAGTCAAAAGTTAGGTTTAGAAGAGCCAGAGCTGACTAAGACATTATTGAAAACGACTAACAGGATAGTGCATTTACTGAAGGGGATCATTAAGAATGTGCAGCTACACATTGATAAATTTGTCGTTCTAGCGAATTTTCACATATTGGATATTAGTGAAGATGAGGAAACCTCGATGGTTCTTGGGTGATCGTTTCTGACAACTACTCATACGATTATTGATGTTGATGGGGGGAAGTTAATACTAAGAGTAGGGAAGGAGTAGTTAACATTCAAGGTGTCGAAGAAGAATTATTATCCTACTCTACCCCCAACAAACATTAAGGAACCTAAACTCTAAGGAGGATGGGAAAACATTAAAGACCCCAAAAATGTGCTCAGGAAGAAACGAACACGTAAGAGAAGACGAAGAAAGGAAAACAATGATGAAGGTGGAGCCCAGAATAAGGTAGCCCCTGTACAAAGTCTAAGATCAGTTTATACACAGCTATCATTCTGGTTATTTAAACCGCCATAAACAAGAAGGAGAGTTGAGCTACCGACGGTAACAGAAGCGCTGCATAGGAGGCAACCCATAGGAGTCAACTAGCCTTTGTTTGTTTTTATTCAATTAATAGTTCATTTGAATTCTTTAGTTATGATCATGTTTGAATTAGATTTGATTGATGTTTGTGTTGATTTTGTTTGGATTTCAATTTGTTTTCTTTTCAAATTTCTTGTAAATGATATTATCTTGATGTGTTTGCAGGTTTTGGGATCATAGAGAATGCATATAAGCTTGGAAGAAGGTTTGAAATTTGCGAGGATCACCACTTCTCACATTCGTGGGAATTGTGGTGATTCCTACGAATGTGGGAAATCTCTCCAGAAAGTTTTTGGAGAGAAAACCCACATCCATGGGAATTCTGGTGGGAAATTTGGAGATCCCATGAACGTGGGAATCCTCTCCAGAAACTTTTTGGAGAGGAATCCTCTCCAGAAACGTTTTAGAGAGGAATCCCATGCTCGTGGGAATTGTGGGGATTCCCATGAGCGTGGAAATCCCATCCACAAGGGAGCTTAAAATTTTCCCTCCCTTTTCTTCTCTCATTCTCTTTTAAAAATTTCACTCCCTCTCTCTCTAGAACGTGATTTTCTCTCCTCCTACTCTCAAAAACTCTTCATTTTTCATCTAGATTCTTAATATTTTCTTCATCCCTTTCCATTAATCATACATTCCTTCATTCTTTTCATGCATCAATCATTCAAAACGCAAGGATTTACGTGGGATTTTATTTTCTCTCTCTAAAATACGAATTTCACTCTCTCTCTTTCATTTTTACAAATTTTCTTCTAACAATGGCTCCACCAAGGACAATGAGGGTTAGGCAACTTGTCAACAAGCTCCACCTTCAAGTTTCCTGCGAAGGAAAACCCAACTTAATGGTAGCCTATCGGGACCCATTTCTGATTTAATCAGAAGAAGAAAGTGCAAATTTTTGTGATTTTAGGAGTAGAGCACTAGTTATTCCTAGGTATTTTGATTTTGAAGTCTTAGAAAATATAGGAGTGAGACGCCGACTTGAACAATTAGCTGTGAACATAGGGTGGAATAGATTTGTTCAGTGTGATGTACCTATTTCTACCACCATATCTTTAGAGTTTTTCATAACAGTTACGTATAATTCTAAAATGGATTTGTTTTGGTTTAGGTTAGGTGGCAATGTTTTTAGACTTGATTATTCTGTCATGCGTGAATTGTTTAACTTGTCGAATACAAAAATCTTAGATGGTCATACAAATTTTGACTTAGATTCTTATTGGAACACTCTCATGGGTGAAGCCCATTTTGATTCATGTAATGCACCGAACTCTCTGATTCAGAGTGCTGAGCATTTGTTGTTACAAAAATTCATGTTCCTAAATGTGTTTAATAAAACAGAAATCAATAAATTCTCAGCTAAAGAACTTTTCTTTTTATGGTGCATGGATAGAAAGTTTAAAATCAACGCTCCTTATTGAATTTTTCAATCACTAGTGAGTGTGATTACTAAAAGGAATACGTCTCTTGGGATGGCTCATATTGCTTCTACTTTGGATGTATTTTATAATGTTAATATGGAGAATTTGCATATTGCTCCCCACGACGTGTTTGATATAGTCTGTTTGAGACGCGTTGAGATTATGGAGGTCCAATCTACGGAACTTCACAATCCTCAAACACGCACTGTAGTGAGGAACAAAAGGGGCATCAGTGCAATCATAGTCTGACCCTCTATATCCAGTGTAGCTCCAGAGCCAGAGGAGGAAGCAGTAGCAGAGGAATCTAGGGAACTAGCAGTAGTTGACCGATATCAATTGATTCTCGACAAAATAGCCGTAAATCAACAACGGATGACATCCCAACTTGATGAACTCGGCACTCAAATGTGGTAGGTTCATAAGGAGCAACGCAGCTTAAAGAGAAGGTTCCTAAACTTCTGTCAGAGGAACAATTTTGAAGCTCCTACACCATCACCGTCACCATCACCACCATCTTCGAAATAAGCTTTTCTTACCCTTTAACTTTTAAATTTTGTTGTTTCATTTATGTGAATGCATTTTATTTTATGTTTATTTGGTTTCATATTACTTGTTTGTGTACTATGTCTTTTGTTTAGACTTAATTTCATTTAAATTTGGTTTGACTTCAGTATCTTTTGTTTAGTTTAATATCATTCATTTATTTCAATTTCTTTTGTTTGTGTTATTTTCATTTTTATTTGGTTTAATGTCATTTTCACTCACTTGGGGGTTGACTTGTCACATTGAGGACATTGTGATCTTTAAGTGTGGGAAGGTGACATCAACTTTCTTAATTGCATTTTTTTACATTATATTGAATAGGATGCATGTTGAGGCATATTGTATGTGTTTTGTGTTAGTAATGGAACCACTTTTGAGCCACTCTAATAAATGTTGCCATGAAATTATGTCATGATAGTTGGAATTAGATTGAATGCATGCTTGAACTCATATTAGGCTACTTGAGTAGAAAGTGAACCACAAAGTGATGAAAAATAGTTGGTTACATAAGCTTAGTCACAAATCGACATTTGAACAATAAGGTAGTGTAGAGATGCATAATAAGTTTTCAATTGAGCCAAAGTGAGGATTGAGCCATATGACTCCATCTATAGTCATTTTATTTCTTTGTTGCGTGTACTTCCATAGGTTATTACCTTCAAGACTTGCTTTGAATCGGTTTAAGTCTACTGGATGCATTCTTAATAAACATGATCTAGGCCCTTTTTATGTTAACCCTTAGCAACCTACTCATTAATTATCCCTTGCTACCCCCGTTGAGCCATAACCTTTGATTTGTAAAATACTCGAAATTTTAAAACTTTAAACCCCATTATCCTACCCTTTTCACAAGCTTAGTAGAGTATTAAGTAAAATATTAGTTGGGATTGTGTGAAATTTTTATCGACACAAATTGAGTACATTTCTGCCTGTGGACTACATTACATATAGTGCTAGTTTTGATTCAAAGTTCTTTTATGTATGAAGAAAAAGAAAGAAAAAAGAAAAGAAAAGAAAAAGGAAGAACAAGTGAATAGCATCAATAAGTGCAGAATATTAGTTATATTTGTATGTATCATAGTTATGTTTAACCCTCTTTCCTCTCTTTTGACCCACCTTAACCCTTACCACATTACAACCCTAAATAAGTCCTTTTGATCTATTTATGCATGCAATCATTGTAGAGGATAATTGATGTATTAGCAAGCCTATGATAATGTAGTTTCCTGTAGGAAGTTTGAGCGAAACATTAACCATTAAACACTTAAGAAAAATGAGTGAAAATCGTGAGGAAGATTCATTTTGCATCTTTACTTATCATTAAGTGATAGTGTCAATTGCTCAGTTTGCTTACGTACACCAATGAAAAAGTAGTCATGATATATGTAGCTTTTCCCTAGTCAGGTATGGATTGACCGCTATCCTTCAGGCCCTGATTTAGGTAGATAATTAAAGTTATGGTAACCTTACTTATAAAGGAGGGATTCATACTCAATTGTCTTACTTGGAAGTGGATCTCCCCCTTTGACCTTCACTGCAAACAGATTCCACAATATCTGGTGTGATGGAAACAAGATGTTATGCCCTAATCGCGAAATGATTTTGTAATTTAGTAGTGGAGTTTGTTACCAGCGATTGAAAGCTCCTTGACATAGAGCTATAGGTAGAATTCCTCCAGATAAACAAAAATAGAGCCTCGCATCTCTTCGTCATCGCCCTGCCTACCTTCCCTAATCGAGAAGTTTCTATTCGTTTTTTAAAAAGGGGTATATCATTATACCCTAATTGATAAACGAACATGTTTAGTTTTTGGCTTGTACGCCATCGTTTGGTCTTAGTGTTATATGGCTCATGTGTGTGATCTTGCCGTTGTATACATTCCCAATTTTTTAATGAATTTCTTTTAATTTCTCAAAAAAACTTGATATTTGAGTTGGCTTAAATTTTAGAGCTTGTATGCTTTGATCTTTGTGAAAATGAAGTGATAGAATTAATTGGTTATATTTATTTTGCTTAAGGACAAGCAAAGATTTAAATGTGGGGATGTTAATAGTTGGGTATTAGTTTATGTTTTTCTAAGTAATTGACATGTGTTTCTTGCGTAATTGTTGATTATTGTTGTAGTTTAGGATTCATTTTGTATGTTTTCATGTAGTTTGATTTTCATTGTTGTTCTTTTATATTTGATATTAATTAAGGGTAAGAATTCACTATTTTTTATGTAGGAAGAAAGATGGAGCAATTTGGAGATTGAGCAAGAGATCAAAGAGGAGAAGAAAAGAGGAGACTATCTGTTGCCAATTCCCACGATCATGGGAATTATAGTTCGAGTCATTATGTGAGACTTCATTAAACTTAGGATTTCTGGATTATTAAAAAGGGAATTAAACCTCTATGGTGGAGGTAGACAAAACCCTTCTATAGAAAGAGCCTCCTTGAGTGAAGAACACAATTTTTTAGCCTTGAGAAAGGACTAAAGTCAAGGATTATCATCAAGATTAGGAAAAATAGCACATCAACATCCAAAATTCCAGATTTTGGCAAAGAAGAGAAGATGTTCCTTTTATTCAAGTGTTTTTCTTTCTTCTAATCTTTATAAGATGGATTATTTATGTGTTGATGATGTTATGGAGACTATGATTGGTTGATTTAGTTTTAGGGATTGCTTTTGAACTATTTTGTTAAAACTCTATGTTATTGAATTGAATGAAAATGTCTTTGATAATTGTTGATTTTATTTGTTATCTTGCAATAAATCGAGAGAGTGAGAAAGATTATTTGTGTAGGATTGTACAACGAGAGTTGGCAACCTATAGACTTGCAATCATCACGTCAATTGATTAGTTAAGAGAGAGATTTCAGTGAATTCAATTGATCACCCATAAGATAGTTTGATAACTAGTTGAGTTGGTGGAGGTATTAGGTAGGTTGAAAGATAATTCAATTAATCCCATTTAATTTGATTAGGGACAAGTAATTATATCTTGAGGGAGGGTAATTAATACATTCAAAAATTTTAAGTGAGACGTAATTCGATTAATAAAATAGGAGGGAGGTAAAATAGGAAAAAAGTAATCTCTAGTCTTTAGATTCTTAAATTCCGATTTTTCTGCATTTTGGTATTTTTTAGTATTCATTATTAATCCTTTAATTTTAATTTAAATTTTCAAATTATTTGCATTAAACAATTTTTTCTTAAAGTTTTGTTTGAATTAAATGGTGTCTGGGCATCAATCCATGTGGGATTGATATCTTCTTTTTAAACTAAAAATCACGACCCGTACACTTGTAAATTTTTAGCGTAAAACGAGTAGTTTGTGTTGCATAATTACACTCAACACATTGGAGTTATTTCCTTTTATTGTTAATGGGTTGATTATCAAAAGAAAATAAATTATAAGAAATACACTTTCTTTCTTGCAGGAACCTTCTTTATGAACTTACCTTACTAGAAATGGTTTATTTGAAAGGATTCTACTAATTATTAAGGTTGTATATTAGCCCCCTAATTACTGGAAGATTTTTGGGAAAGATGACATCGAAGTTATTCAGATTTAAATTCATCGAGTTAACTAAGGATGCAAGTGAAGCAATAACTAGTTGAAAGAAATGCCTACTTAAGGAAAAGCCATTGCTTTTGGTATATGTGTGTGTGTGTGTGTGTGTATGTGTGTGTGTGTGTGTGTGTGTGTGTGTGTGTGTGTTTGTGTGTGTGTGTATATATATATACACATATATATAGCATCAATTTTCTTAAAAGTGATATCATTGTCAAATTTCTTGTGTTTTAGAAAGTGAAATTTTTTTTAGAGAAATCATTGAAACTCATATCGAGCAAATTACATTTTCATCTATTAAGAGCTTGTAGGGGCTAGTTAAATACTACTAGTTTGGAAGGTTGGAGAATCTTGAAATATATAGTCATGAGTTTGAAGAGGCTCGTCAAATTACTACTTCAGATTTTACTGAAACACTCAAGTTGGATACTTAGGGATTAGACGTAAGCTTGGGTTATAAGCTGTAGTATAAATCAATTGTGTCAAGTATAAATCAACTGCATCATTCTTTCTCTCCTCTTAATTTTTAAATTTTCGCATTATATTGTGTGTGTGTTCATTTTAGCAAGAGGCTCCTTCACTTTTATAATAGGCTCCTTCTGTTTTCAACTTGCAAGATGTTCCTTTCATTTTAACAGGCATTTTCTGTTTTAAATTGTTTTAACAAGATTTATAGTCTAACAGGCCTCTATCGTTTGATAGACTCCTATTGTTTTAAATTTTAACAGGCCTTGTCTTCATATGAATTGAAAATAACTTACAAAAATTTTCCAAGTTACACACAGTTTACCCCTCTCTTGCGCGTGTTTACCTTATTAGTCTTTAAATTGTTAGTATGACCTTGTATATATATTATAGAAAGGGTACAAATTCAAATCATCTAGCTTTTTGTTCTAATTTGAGTTAAACATATTAATCTTATTGTTGTTTTCTCTTCTTTCTAATTGAAGGAGAATTTTAAATTAAATAAATGGATAAAAAAATAAAGAAAGAACTATAGTTTAATCCAAATTTAATATAGTCAAACTTAACAAATGTTTTTAATACTTAGTTAAAAAATATTATGTTATGTAATAATTAGGGCCTGTTTGGTTCCATTTTTTTAATCATTTTTCTTTGTGATTTTCATAAAAAAGCAAACCATTTATGAAATCATGTTTGGTCGAGTGTTGTTGTCATTTTTGGTTTCTAAAAACAGAAAAAACAGCAATAAGTTTACGAAAATGTAAAAAAGACGTTTTCGTAAACTTTTAAAACAAGTTTTCTTCTTTCATCAAAACACGTTTTCTTTTAAACAAAAACTGTTTTTGCGCCGCCTGACTCTTCTCCTTCTTCAAGTTCGTATATCTCCACTGTTGCATTTCTCCATCTTCAGGTTTTGCTATCTCCATTATCAGGTTCTTATATCTCCACTGCTGCATTTCTCCATGTTCAAGTTCTGCTATCTCCATCTTCAGGTTTGTATATCTCCACTGCTACGTTACCTGCTTGCTTTCGTATCTCTTTTATTTTGTTTGTGCGAATATTACACGTGAAGGCTACACCATCTCACCGTCACCCTTGACCCTCCACCACCACCAGCAGCCACCACAACTCTGCTCTTTCAGTTGGGTATAACGAGGTCCCATAAATGATCACGATGATTGAATAACGTGAGTATATGATAGAGAGGGATAATAGTGAGTGAAGTGAGTATAGCTGGGAACAAAAGAAGCACATAGTGACATGAGTATAGCTGGGAAGAGAAGAAGCTGTGAGTGACGTGAGTATAACTAGTTTTTGGGAAAAGAAAAAACATTCTTATAGCTGACATAGTTGTTGAAGGCTGAAGATGAAGAGGGGATTTACACAGTCAAAGCATTGCCATGAACTGAATTTATAAAGATGATATTATTAAAAAAAACAGATTTTTCATATAATTTAATATAATTTCTAATTTATGTAATTTTATTATATACAATTAATATGTAAGTTTTTAATAATATTTGATTTGCATATATTCTAATTTTAGCTATAATGATAATTAATTAATTTAAAAATATATTATATTATATTATAATTATTACACATAACAGTATAATTACAAAAAATAGAAATAGGATGATAAAATCAAACATGTTTTTGTTTTTAGTTTTTTATTACAAATCTCAACTAAACATATTTTTGTTTTTCAGTTTTTATATTACAAATCTCAATCAAACATGTTTTCGTTTTTTAAGGAAAACAATAGAAACCAAAAACAAGAAACAGAAACTAAAAACAGGAAACAGAAACCAAAATAACAACAGAAAAACAAAAGTGGAGCCAAACGATCCCTAGGTTTTTACAAAAGTGCAAGACTGTTTTGTCATAGATGAAGTCGTCTGTTTAAAGATTAAGAAAATATTTATTAATTAAAAAAGTATTATTTAATAAGTTACAACTTAGGTCTGATTTTCCCCGTTTAAGTACTTACCATTTACGGACATGATATAAATAGGTAATAATGTAACACCATTTCATCTAAAGACTTCGTGTCTTTGTTCGGTCATCACGAAAATCACAAAAAGAAATAAAAAGAAGAAAAATAAATATCATAAAGACTAAAACTGAGAGGCCCAAATCGGAGCTCAATGGAGTTATCTTGTAAATAGGCCATTGTCGATCCAAGCTCCGACGGGTTAGATCCATATTTATGGTTTGGAATCGATCCAAATCCCATGGGAAACGGACCCACAAGCCCACCCATGTATGTTGGGCCAGAACAAAAGATAAATTAATAACTAAAAAAGAAAGGAAAATAATGGAGACTACTTTCTAATTTCTAATTTCTCTCTGTCTACTTTTTATTCTTTACTTTTTTTTTTCCGAAAAACAACGGTTACTAGTTCCAAAGGATCTTTCTACACAGGAAGAGGTTACGCAGCGGCAGAATCTGTCTTTCTCCCTCGTTCTCTTGCTCGGTCGCCCTGAGACATATGATTCATGCGAAGCTTTGATCACGGCCATTTGATTCCTGCAACTTTCTGACTATGACGTCAATCAGCTCCGTCGAACTCAATTTCCTCGTTTTCCGCTACCTGCAAGAGTCAGGTCAGTCCAATCCTCCTTTCGTTATTCTCGAATTCGTTTTGTGTTGATTTTCTTTTGCAATTTATGGTGTTTTGGTTTTCTTTTGTTTGCCTCGCACCTTTACGTTTGTGGACTCTGGTAAGGTTAGGGTTTGATTGTGTGTTTTGGCAGTAGTTTGAGTCTGCAAACTGGCTATGTTGGTATTTGTTTTGTTGAGTTTGCTTTTGGTTATCGTGTGAGAGAAAGAGGTGGTGGAATTTGTAGATCTGTGATAACTAGTGGGTCTCATTTTGTATATGACTTTTTTCTTCCGTTAATTTCAGTTAACCAGAGCATGAGTTTCAATTTTGTGTTGTGAATCAAATGCGTGGCGTGTTTCTTAAGACCCCGTTTACTTTTTGAAATTGTTAATTTGGTCTCAGACAAGCTAGGGTTTTGTATGGAATAACGATAATTACTTGAAAATGTCATAAATCAACAATATTTCCAACTTGAGAAATTTATTTGGATTTTGAAATTGCTCTAATTGCTGCTAGGATTGGTTGTTTTATGCTGCAAATGTTTCTCTTGCAGGTTTTACGCACTCAGCGTTTGCTTTAGGATATGAGGCAGGTATCAACAAATGTACCATAGACGGGAATATGGTTCCACCTGGTGCTCTGATCACATTTGTACAAAAGGGACTTCAGTACTTGGAGATGGAAGCAAATTTGAGTAATGTTAGCATGCGTAAAACTTCACTTCTTGATGACTTACAGTTCCTTTTTACTCCATTAACAGCATACTAGGTTACATGCCTTAGGATTTATGTTGATCAAGGTTTATTTTAAGCTTACCAGAGTGATGCTGATGTTGATGAAGATTTCTCCTTTTTGCAACCTTTGGATCTAATCACCAAGGATGTCTACGAATTGCGCCAAATGATAAGAGAAAAGAAAAAAAGTTTGCAGAAAGACAGAGATAAGGAGAAAGAGAAGGAGAAGGAGAAGGAAAAGGAAAAGGAGAGGGAGAGGGAGAAGGAGATGGAAAAAGAAAAAGAAAAGGAGAAGGAGAAGGAGAAGGAGAGGGAGAGGGAGAGGGAGAAGGAGAAAGAGAAAGATAAGGAAAAAGATAAAGAATTAGAAAAGGAACTTGAAAGAGAACGTGCAAGAGTAAGAGAAAAGGAAAGGATGGAAAGGGAGAAGGAACTTGAAAAGGATAGAGAAAGGATCGAAAAGGAGAAGGAGCGAGAAAAGCAGCATGAGAACAAAATCGACAGGGAGATGGTTAGTGATCAAGAGCACAAAGTCAGTGTAAAACAGGAAGAAAATGGAATTTCTGGAGGTGAACTATTATATATCCCATTTAATAAATCTTTTCATTTTCACTTTTTCTGTAAAGGCTTGGTATGTACGCTATCTCATAAAAATTGTGAGTTTGTAGTACTTGTGCTTTATTTGTTGTATCGTTTGTTTCCATTATTTTCATTTTCACTTTCTTTGGAAAAATTGGCATATGTGATCACATTACATTTAAACTGCTAGGATTTCAACTTTTCTTGACCATGTCTAGTTATAATTTGGAAGGCACAACTATGTGCTAAAGATAGTTGTTGAGATAATAAATAGTTGTAAATAGATTATACTTAGATATAGATAAGCTGTAAATAGATAAGATAAGTTTGAAATCTCTTAAATTAAGGGATTACGTTAGATAGCTTTAGATAACATTCTAGATTTAAATTCCTACTTGTAATGTCCTATATATGGCTATATACTCTTATTGAATATATGAGAAATAGAAAAATTCTTTCCCACATGGTATCAGAGCCGAAGGGCTTCTTTTTTTGGGATTTGTCCTTTGAGCAACCTTCATTGTTGCACTACCAAAACCCTATTTTTTTATTCTTCTCTTGTGTGTTCCAGCCTTCATTGCTGCATTCCTCCTTACCTCTCTTGTGTGATTCTCATTACGGTAGCCTTAATTGTTTCAGTATCTTCTTCTTCACTGCGTTATCTTCTTCTTAATCATGTCAACCTCTCAAACCTCTGTCCTCACCATATCTAACCCTCCAGAAGAATTCGGCACTGTTTAGAAAATTGGAGATTTACAAAATATTTGGGCTTCTTATAGGCTTAATAGGAAGAACTATCTCAAATGGTATCAATTTGTCTGTACATACGTCAAGGGCAAAGGGAGACTTAGTCATATTCTTGGAACAGGACCGACTAAGGGTAACCCAATGTTTGAAGCATGGGATGAGGAGGATTCCATGATAATTTCCTGGCTATGGGATTCTATGGATCCCATGATCAATGACACATGCATATTTTTGGTCACTGCAAAGGAAATTTGGGACTACATTTTTCGCACATACTTGAAGGCTCATGATTTTGCTTAAGTGTACGAGATCAAGCTCAAAACTGCAGTTGCTCAGCAAGGAGATAAATATGTCACAGAATATGCAAACTTGCTACAGAATTTGTGGCAAGAACTCGATCATTATCAAGTTTTTGAGATGAAATGCCCTGAGGATGCTGTCATCTTGAAGAACTTCATTGAAAAAGACTGGGTGTATGATTTTTTGGCTGGGCTGAATGTTGAATTTGATCAGGTCAGGATCCAAATCTTTGGAAAAGAGGACGCTCTGTCTCTAGAAGAGACAATCTCATTGATTCGAGCAAAAGAAAGTCGAAGGAGTGTTATGCTTAAACCACAAACCATGGACGGGTCAGCCTTATTAGCAAAAACTGATCATCAGGACAAAGGAAAAAGTGATCTATCTAAGCTTTATGGTAGAGAAAACCAGGGGAAGGAGAATAAGGACAACCTCTGGTGCATCCACTGCAAAAAACCGAGGCACACAAAGGAGACATGTTGGAAAATACACGGTAAATCACCAAGTCGAGAATGGGGAAACTATGGGGGACAGCAGAGGTCCCAAGCACATATGGTAGATCAGCCCAAATTTGAGGAAAATTTAGGAACAATGGAATTAAACAGTGAAGATATTGAGAAGCTGAGAAGCTTGTTGGGGACTATTGAAAAACCTTCTAAGACTTGTTCTTTGGTTCTTTCAGGTAGATCACCTTTACTCCGTATTTGCATGAATGCCTTAGAAAATCATTCCAATTCTTGGATAATAGGCTTGGGTGCCACAGACCATATGACACCCATATCTCAACGCTTTCACACTTATACTCCATGCCTAAGCAATAAAAGGATTGTAATGGCCAGGACTGTTGGCTGGCCTACTTTTTATTCAAAAACTGACCTATGATCTTAAATGTTATGCTACTTTCTTTCCTTCTCATTGTGTTGTTTAGGATCAGGTCTTGGGGAGTAGGATTGGACTTGCTAAGGAAAGGTGGCCTCTACCTACTTGAATTGCCTCAAAGAGTTAGGAGCAACCTAACTTTGTCATTTCTCAGTTTTTCAAATAAAGATACCATTTGACTGTATCATTTACATCTAGATCATCCATCTTTTAAAGTTTTAAAGGTCATGTTTCCTCATATGTTTCAAGGATTAGATATTTCTTAATTTCATTGTGATGTTTGTGAATTTGCAAAACATACTCGAGTATTTTTTTCCTATTAGCAATAAAAGAAGCTCTCATCCTTTTCATTTGATTAATAGTGACATATGGGGTCCCTCTACTCTACCTAATGTCTCTGGGGCTTGTTGGTTTGTATCTTTAATTGATGATTGCACTCGAGTAACATGGCTCTTTCTTCTTAACCAAAAATTTGATGTTAGCCTTGTTATACCTAATTTTCACTTTGTGATGTAAAACCAATTTAGGGTTAAAATAAAAAGCCTTAGGACAGACAATGCCAGAGTCTATTTCAACCAGACTTTGTCACCTTTCTTTCAATCAAAGGGCATTGTCCATGATTCATCATATGTTAACACGCAGAAAAGAAAAATGGGCACTTACTCAAACACCACCCGAACCTTACTCTTTCAAGGGAATGTCCCTAAATCTTATTGGGAGAGGCAGCTCCTATAGCCACATACGTGATAAATAGACTTCCATCATGTGTGTTAGACAACAAAAGCCCCATAGTAATTCTTAATAGCTTCTACACACACTTCAGAACCGCAAATGGCCTCACACCTACTCAAAAGGAATACAAGTGTTACAATCCATCATCTAGGAAATTTTATATCTCTATAGATGTCACCTTCACAGAAAATACACAATTTTTCTCCAAGTCCTCTCTTTAGGGGGATATTCCAATGATGGAAGATAGCACTTATGAGTCCTTTGAACCACTTAAAACCCTTGACCTTCCTTTTGCTCCAGCTCGTAGTGTTGAAACAACCAATCCTTCTAAACCAATTACATCTAAGTTCCCCAATTCTACTACTGAACCTATGTCATCACATGTCCCAACTAGCGTTACTTAGGTGTATTCAAGGAGGAAGGCCGTTCCAAAACTGACACAGGTCCAAGAATCCAACTCAAACTTTGGAAATGAAATCATGGTAAGATCTGACTCACCTTTACACACAGTTTTTTGAACTTATTGCTATAGGAAAGTAACTAGAGAATGAACTAAATGATCACTTTATCCTCTATCTCACTATGTTTCTCTTAAGCGCCTGTCACCAACCTACCAAAACTTCATTATGAGTTTAAATACCATTATTATCCCTAACACCTTTTCTGAGGCATTGTTAAAAAGGGAATGGAGGGATGCTATGAGCGAGGAGATGAATGCATTGGATAAGAATAGAACATGGGAGATTGTTGACAAACCGAAAGGGAAAATCATTGTTGACTGTAAGTGGATTTTCACACCCAAATATAAGGCTGATGGATCTCTTGAGAGATGTAAAGCTAGATTGGTGGCCAAATGGTACATTCAAACCTATGGTATTGATTATTAAGATACTTTTGCCCCTGTTGCAAAGATGAACACTGTGAGAATTCTGTTATCATTGGCTGCCCACTTTAATTGGCAGCTCCT
>JAOTAY010000191.1:3974368-3992172 GCA_025629805.1 Erythroxylum baracoense | reverse complement strand
TTTGAAATCCCTTAAATTAAGGGATTACATTAGATAGCTTTAGATAACTTTCCAGATTTAAATTCCTACTTGTAATGTGCTATATATTGCTGTATACTCCTATTCAATATATGAGAAATAGAAAAATTCTTTCCCACAATAGTAATGTGCATTAACATGACTGTTATACAAAGTTGTTGATTGCCCTGTTTCTGGTATTTTGGGCATGTCTAGCAAGCAATATGTTGGTGTTTGAGTTTTATTTATGAATATTGATGCATCTTTCTAAATTTTACAGCTGATCAGTTGATCAACTACGTGGTTGATGTTCTCCCTTGAGGTTTATTATGGGAACTATGGAACACGATACACACTCCTTATGATGCAGGAGCGATAGTCTTTTGTTTCTGTTCATGCCATTGTTGTGTTATGTTCACATTTTTGCATTACTGATTGCATTACTACAGTATTGCTCTTCATGTTACATTAATATTACCTTTTCGGTGTTTCTCTGTCTTTATTTTGTAAGCACTTAGATTTTGTAGGTTGTTTTTAGCTTCAGTGGATGGAAATCTTCAGAAATTTTAGTTGGCATCTTTTGACATTTTCTGGTTGCTAGTCCAGAATTCTGATATTGTGATTGTTTAATTCATCTATTTGTTTCTATTTTAACCCGGTTTATTAATTTCTATGTTCTACATCGCCTTATACGAGTCATGCAGTAACATGTTTTCCTACAGTGCCGATTCAAGTAATTTGAGATTTTTTTTTAATAGGACCAGAGCCTATGGATCTCTCTACACCATCAACATCTCAGACGTGTGAAATTCCTAGTAGTGATGTCATGATTCTAGAAGGGCACACTTCTGAGGTTTGCATACTCTGCCTTTATTAATTCTTTTATTAGTAGAATATCCAGTCATTGTGATTTTAGCTACATGTATCAATTATAATATTACTTCATTTCCCCTCCGTTGATCTTCAGGTTTGTGCTTGTGCTTGGAGCCCAACAGGATCACTTCTAGCGTCTGGGTGGGTGCTTTTATTTTGAATGAGACTTTTGTTTGATTCTTTCTTTGCAATTGCAAATACCGCCACGTACAAGGTTAAGCTTATTATGTTTTGATATATGAACTTCTTGGTTTTGGTGAGAGCATACTGTAATCATTAGGTGAATAATGTTAAGGACAAAGGAATTGAATTTGTTTGTTGAATAAATATCATTAATTCCTTGAGTTATTATTCATGCTCTTAACTCTTGAGCAACTGATTTGCATGTTATCCTTGGGGTTCACACACTTTTTATTTGGTTGATAGGTTAGATAATGTAGTATTGGTACCTTAATGCATATATGCATCAATTTTACCCAGTGGTGACTTATTTGATTGGAAGTGATGACGTCATTTTTTATTGATCATGTTTTTATTGATTATTACTTCGTTATCATTTAGTAGTTTTTGCTAATGAATTTATACATGTATCTTTGATGTAATTGTCTTGAAACTTTTAGGGAACATTTGGATCATGGAGTGTGGTTGGAAATCCAACTCCATTGTAACTGAACTGGAATTAGAAATCTATTTTTCGGATTTGCAACAGATTGTGAAGCTTCTGAACAGACATTGAGTCATTGCTATTGGCAATTTTCATCCTTACCTTGAGATCGGAATTTGAAAAAGAGAATCACAGAAGTACTCCGTGTAATTGAGTCCAAGTTTGGTTTTTTAGATTGTTTGATGTGATTGAAGGATTGTAGAAGCATTTGAAAGTGGTGTGATTTCTTGTTCTTTTGCCATATATTTACACTTTTCTTGTAATTTTTCTCATTTTAAGATCTGGAGATTCTACGGCACGAATTTGGACCATAACAGAAGGAAACTTTAGATCTAGTGGTCAAAATGGTCCTTCAGATGTGTTGGTTCTGAAGCATGTAAAAGGAAGAACAAATGAGAAGAGCAAAGATGTTACAACACTGGATTGGAATGTGAGTGCTCTTACAGCTTTGTCTAAGTGTCCAGTTATCTTTCACATTGTCCTTCCACTAATTCTTTGCATGCTTCGCCTGTGATATCAATAATGGATTGAAGTTTTACAGACCTTTATAAAGTACTTGATAATAGTGTCTGCTAGAGTGTTTTGGATTGAGGGCTCACTTTTTCTCTACATTTGAATGCCTTGGCATTTGATATGTAAACTGAAAAGTGCTTGAAGGTGGTTGCAGTAGTCAATGTGAATAAATTTCTTTCATGTAATTTGTTTATGCTGTTATTGGTGGCTGATGATGTGATAATGAAAATGGTGTTATCCCTCCTCCTCTTTATTGTCGTCAGATTTTCTGTAGCTATAAGTCTTTTCAAACTTCTTCTACTTTCACAGATGCTATATACTTAACCAGGTGCCAATTGTCCCCGTTGATTTTCTGTACTTGTATTCTTATCTATCCCTTTCTCTGTATGTACAGAGTGAAGGAACATTACTGGCAACAGGGTCATATGATGGGCATGCGAGAGTTTGGAGTGTCAATGGTAAGATGTTTTTGCATAATTTTTCTCTAATGTTATATGTTATAACCTGCAGACGTGGAAAAGACATTGCTTTGAATCTGAGTGTATCTTTGTGCATATTATCAGTAAATCTTTTTTATCAGAAGGTCCAAAGAAATAGTGGGTGAATAGAGACATTTAATAGCATTATTAAAATGACAGTTTCAAGCAGAACAGGCCTAGGGCTTCTAATGTACTAGATTAGTTGCTTTTGCAGTATAACATACTGTTCCTCTCTCTCTCACTTTCACTCTCTCTCTGCGCATGTGTATGTGTTGTTAAGTTAGTACACTATTATTTTTGTGAATCAATGTCAGCCGGTTCCAGCCATTATAAAGGATTGTGTTTCGCTGACTTAGGTGAGCTGAAGACTACATTGAGTAAACATAAAGGACCAATATTTTCTCTGAAGTGGAACAAGAAAGGGGATTATCTTCTTACTGGAAGTTGTGATAAGACAGCAATAGTATGGGATGTTAAGGCTGAGGAATGGAAACAACAGTTTGAATTTCATTCAGGTATGGTGTTTCACTGGATTTCAAGATTCAGTTGTCATCTTTCCCGCGTTTTCTTCTTTGTTTGTTTACATTATGAATAACAAAGCAGTATTGGAACTAAACACTTTGAACTTTATTAAGTGTAAGATGTCAGTAAATCTCTAGAATATATTGTTTTTTTATTGTTTTGGTTTGTTTCTTTGTTAGTTTCACTATTCTTTTATGGAACAGAAATCACATAGAAGTGTTGGAACTAAACTTCCAATGTGGCTATGATTTTAGGTCCTATACTTGATGTGGATTGGCGCAATAATGCCTCCTTTGCAACAAGCTCCACAGACAATATGATATATGTTTGCAAAGTTGGAGATACCCGCCCTGTCAAAAGTTTTGCTGGGCATCAGGTTAGCTGTTGACTGTCCACTTTTGCCACTGTAGATGTTTTGGGTATAGTTTTATCTGCTTTGCTTCATTTGTAATTGGAGCTTGTGGGTCCTAATCAGTCTCTGGCTTTTTCCATGAAAGTTTGACCCATATTTATGTGTAACAATGCAATGTTAACAATGTTTTGTTTAAGGAATCCACGTATCCTTGAAACTGGGGAAGCCTTTTGTACAAGCAGCTTTTAGGAAACTATCTACAAGCACAATTTAGGCACACAACAAACATGTAACTGCTTTTATTTCTTGATGAGACCGCTGAGTTCAGTGTTTAAGTGGTTTCTTTTCAATAAGTTAAAATGTCAGGAATTGAAACTTACTATGCCATTTATACTTTGGTAAGGCTTATTAGAGCCATTCTTATGTTTTCCTTTCCTTTAGATAATGGATGGTCTTATGGATTTCATTTTCTTTCAACTGAACAATCATAGATTTTGTCAAAACATGACACCCTGAGGTTAATGCTTCAAACTTTTCGCCATTGCAGGGGGAGGTTAATTGTGTCAAGTGGGACCCAACAGGTTCATTGCTGGCATCATGCTCTGATGACATTAGTGCTAAGGTTTTTGCTTTCTACCTTAATCTGCTAATTTTGGTATAACCGTGTTCTATCTTTAAGTTTTTGATCCTCAATTGCCACGTGTATCTATATTACTTGCACCATTGGCTAGTCTTGAAGTATTTAACTCCAAAAAATAATACTTCTCCGATTTGGCATTGAACCCTATATTCAATTTCATACCTTTCTCTTTGTTCTTTACTGTTTATGCTACTAGTTTAATTGTTGACTAATGGAGTCTATCTGCAGATATGGAGTATTAAGCAGGACAAATATGTTCATGATTTGAGGGAACATAACAAGGTCGTTATCTTTTATTTTTCTCATTAGCCACATATATTTGTCATATCAGCTATAAGCCAGTCTCATTTTGTTACATTTGTTTCATGATCTCTACGCAGGAGATTTACACTCTCAGATGGAGCCCCACTGGAACTGGTACAAACAATCCTAACCAGCAACTAGTGCTGGCAAGGTAATTTTGTTGCTTTCTAAGACTTGTTTGTTATGTTATCGATGACCATTTACTTGGTTCACTTGTCATAGTTTCATTTACATGCTACAAACAAAATGTTTTCATGATTTGGCGTTCTCTGTATTGGCAGATCTAGAAACTTGTTGATGTTGTTCTATACATGCTATAAAATCATGGAAAATTAATATTCTGTGGCATGTCGTAGGATAAGAGTTATTACCCAATTTGTTTTAATTCAACTTTCCTTCTGATTTTTATGTAGTGCATCATTTGATTCAACGGTTAAGTTATGGGATGTGGAACTTGGGAAACTTCTTTGCAGTTTAAATGGCCACAGGTATGCCACTTAAGTACTACAGTCTTTAAAGTATCCAATTGTTCCATTATCTTGGAAAGTTAGCACCAGCTTCACAGTTGAAATGAACCATCAGTTTTAAGGTGAATCAAATCAAATTTCCAAACATTGATATACCACAGTAACTTTCTTTTGTCTGAACATTTGTGGCAGCTACTTATTTTTGTTGATCCCCTTTTTATAGTCCCTTTCTTTAAAAAATGTTTTTGGGACTATATGGAGTAATAAAGGCAAACGTTTTAAGGTCACCCATCTTAGTTTATTCTAATAATGTCAAAGAATGCTAATACTTGATTTTTACCTTTGGTTTCCGTCTCTCAATGGACGTTGGCACATGTGAACTTTGTAATGGGCCAAAATGCAAACTGGTCCACAATTAAACTTCCCGTACTTCCTGAATCTCATTAAAGGAACTTTCTTTTGGTGATTAGCATCCTTGTGTCATGAGTTCATCAAAAATTTCTTGGCTTTTATCCAGGGATCCTGTGTACTCTGTCGCATTTAGCCCAAATGGAGAGTATTTGGCCAGCGGGTCGCTTGATAGATGCATCAACATCTGGTCATGGAAGAAAGGGAAGATCGTGAAAACATATACTGGCCATGGCGGAATTTTTGAAGTTTGTTGGAATAAGGAAGGCGACAAGATTGCTGCCTGTTTTGCCAACAACATAGTTTGCGTTTTGGACTTTAGAATGTAAGATTCAAAGGGTTTTTAGGATGTAGATTCAGTGCCCTCGGGAGTTACGAAATAGCTCTAACAAGTTGATCATCACTTTTCCATTGGTTATTTTTCACCTGAAGGGCTTAGGGAAAGAAAGATGTACCTCTCAGTTATGTAGGCTCGACATCGTAGATTAAATTGTAGGTGTTACTAATTTTTGGCATCTGTTTTAATTTGCTGGTAAATTCTCACTCCTCGGGCAGGGATCTAGTAGTACATGAATCTGTAACTATTTATGTACAGGATCATTATATTGGAACCATGAGACTGGAATTTTCAGGTCAATTCTTGTTTAACTTGCAAAAATGGACGAGGAAAAACAAGAGCTTAATGAAGATACGTTAGACAAAAACATAAATTTCGTTGTTTTTAAGACGTATGGGGCAGTGTGAGATTGTTGGTTAGGTTTAATTTCAAGTGTCAGAGCTTTATGATCCTCGGGAATAACTTTCGACCCGCACGGTGCATGGTTGTTTAGAGAAAGGTATGCATTTGGTTTCTTTGAATTTCTTCTACTAGACCTTGGCGCCGTGGTCGAATTGAAATTGATTTTTATTGTCCTGTAATTGGCACCTATTTGCGGTTGAACGTGGTAGGAAGGCAAAGTGTTTGTTCTTCATATCATTGAAAAGCATCCTGTCGACTTAGCTATCTACGCATACAGAGAACAGAAAATCTAAAGGAATTTCTCCGAGCTTTTGCGGAAAATCTTCACTCAGATATAAGAACTGAAACAAAGGAAAGATTCCTATATTTTCGCTACTTAGGATGTACACTCTGTATTATTAATCTATGTCTTGAATCAGAAGTTTAATAATTCTAATCGCTAATCTTCATCTTATTATTGGTATGTCATCCATTAAATATAATTACTTTAAAAATACTAAATTAGTAACAGTTATTAGTTACTATAATGCTTAACATTTCAGATTACAAAAGGTTATGCGTGGGTCAACGACAGAGACAAATATGGCATTGTACTTCAATTTTGGAGCAGAGGATTAACTTAAGATATTCGGCTTTGGATTAAGGTCATCGAGAATGTAGAGAAGTGTAGGGGCGTTGGAGCATGAAATTCAACTGTGAGCATGGGTGATGGTCATGCACATTTTGCATTTGCATCCTCAAGTCTCTGAATTCCTCTCTCGGAGTCGCATCTCTTTTCTGTATTGGCTTGAGGAGGTCATATCTGGATGTATCCAACTCTGTAGTTGGGACTTGGGATTTGGAAGCACGAACCCTTTTTACCTTTCTTCACCACTCATTGTCTTTTTTCTTTCAACAAGTGAGACAACTTGGAGAGGTTTCTTAGATCTAGCTTTCGTGCTTTTCAAACATTAGTCTGTTACTTGAATATGTTATGCAATACATCACCTCATTTTTACCGGAAGAATTAACAGCACATACAAGAAAAATATGACTTAAAAGAATCAGGAACAAGAAAAAAAAATTTTTTGGAGTGCCTTTTAGGAGTTGCAGTTTATATTTTCTCTAATAAGCTTAAAAAAAGCCTGACTTCCTAACGGTTTTCATCAAACAGAAAGATGGTAAGAACGAACCTAGATGACGCTTCTGCATCTGTGGCCATCTCCTTCAAAGAACCTGATCCTAAGTAGCAATGAAGAGAGGAGTTTGGATAGCATTCTGTTGATCAAGAAAACGGATATTAATGAATGCAAGTTCCATTATTCGGGGAAAAGAACTAGCAATTGAATAGAATATATCAGAACAAGCCAACCAAAACCCCTACTTTCTGAGGTTCCTTGTTCTATCTCATCTATTCTTTTTAACGAGGATGAAATATATTCACAATATGTTACGTTCAAAAACTAACTAGCAAGAAGGTCCTATTAGATCTTTCGTAACAAATGTTTAGTAGACACTGAGGGGGAGTACAAAAGAACAATTCGTTCTATCGTCATTTTTGATGCTATGCAATGTAAGTTGCCTGTAACTAAGCTTTCTGAAAAGGATGGATGTAAAATAGCAACCAGTACTTTTGTTCCATGCCTCCTCGAATCGGCATTTACTTGGCATTCATTTATTGATTCTTTTGCTGAGAATTTACCAACAAATGCCTGTGATCTTGATGCTTCTGCCTTGGTATGACGATAACCTGATAGTTTCTTTGTTTGGCATATTCTATATTATGGGTTTCACGTCTCCATATTCCCATGCCTAACATTGGACAACGTAGTTTCAGATACATTTACCCTTTCCTTATATGCAGCTTCCAGCTCTTCAAATCTTCATCTTGTCCGCGGGGGCATAAAGGGTAGTAAAAAATAAAATCTTTGCCCTTCTTAATCACTAGACAGAACAAACTAATTCCTATCTAGACTCCAATCCAATTACTGAAGAAAGACAAGGGATGGTCCGATATGACCACGGTGTGATTGTTGTTTCCCCTGAACGAATCGATGGTAATGGGCTGGCCTATGGGTCAACTCCTTTCAAAATTTTTAAAATAATTTTTTTAAAATTAAAAATGTAGAATAATTTATTTTTTTAATTAAATTAAGGTTTGGATTGTTAAGACTCAAATTTATCCGAAGCCCAATTCTTCTAAATAAAACGATGTTGTTTTGTTTAAAATAATTGAACATTGAGTTTGCCTGAGCCTGGGTCTGGTCCATGAGTCGGCCTATTGAAAATAACTAAATTTAAGTTATGGGTCAAAAATTGTCATCCCTAATTCTAGGGTCAATTTGTATGTTCGCAGATCAAATTTCTCCAGTAAACTGATTCAGGTGAAGAGATCTATGTCTACTGAAGACAATGTAACATTATAACTTGTACAAGTTAACTTGTAGGACACGCCCACCTAACTATCAAGCAAATTTCTCCGGTTTTGCCGACAACATTAACGTGGTCCAATTCTGGTGTTTGCTGTTGAACATATAGGAAAGGATTTACAATGCTTGTTTTACTGTGAAATATAATTATATATGCTGGAGACTGTTTAGGTATTATTATTATTATTATTATTATTATTATTATTATTATTATTATTATTATTATTATTATTTTCTTATCCATTTCTACTACTCTTGGCTCATGTTTGAAACTAATTGATCAGACATACCTAATATTCAAGATCTGACTCACCTTTCCAATACCACAAAGAAACTCAAGCATCAAACTGCCTTCATCACGTAAGCTGTGTGCTATAGGGGAACTGAGCCTTTCTCGTTTCTAACTGTTATTATAACTCTTTAACATGTAAAATATTACCAGTGTCAAAGATTCCCAAGAGTACTTACTAGTGGTTCTTGCTGCACCATTCACACTGCATATGCATTGCCCACTACATCAAGACACCCATGTAGATTTGCTTTGATTTCTGGAAGTCGACACCCCACCTCTCTCCCTACTTTTGATCAGCATTATTGCAGTCACTTGGACCTACATCCACCTCACATAGTGTTTTGATATTATAGTTTAAATCAAACAAAAGATAAAAATGATGGTCATCCCCACTTCAGTCTCTTCCATGAAGCTTGGCATCCCCACCCCACTTCTGTCACTTACATTTCTTTGGATGCAACTTGTAAGTCCTTTCCATAAAGCAAATGTTCCTTTTCTGTAAGTAGTTGTATGATTCATAACTCTTTTGAAGTTAACACCTCCTTTATTTCCACTACAGATAAACGAGTTACGGCACTGATCAGAACCCGTGACCACTCCTCTGTCAAAATTGTCTCCCTGTACTTAAATCTTGTAATCCATTAACTTCATCTGACTTCCCCGTTTTCGTTAGAGGGAGCAATCTGGTCATGGTGATTATAAAAATCTATCTGAATAGCACCGAAGTCAGCGGCCCATGTATTGCACAGTTCTACGAGAGAAAGGAGCCAATTGGACAGACTCGCTCCCAACCTGGGGCCGGGGACCCTATCCAATATTCGACATACTAATTGTATTCAATATGTTTTTGGCATATAACATGATAGAAAGACACTCTTTTTATTGTCACACATGTTGCACATACGAAGAACAAGGAGACATGAACTATAAACCATGATTTGACAGATGATGAGACGATAGATGACTGATCCTCTGTTTATAAAAATCAATCTGGAGAGAATAAACAGCTCTAATGCTGTTGATCAGAGAGGTTAAAACTTAAAAAAGTTGAAAACGATCGATGAGTCGGGAATCCCACTACTTGCAATTTGACTTCTTTAACCATAAACCTTTTGAATTAATATGTAAAAATAACCAATGCGGGATCGCCAGATAAAACTTGGAGATAAATTTAATAATATTCCTTCCGACTTTCTTCTTTATAAAAATATACCCTGTTGTCCTCAATAATTCCTCGTTGATCTGAGTTTTTTTTCAGTTCTTTTTGTGCTGCCATGGTTTTCCAAGGTGATCAGAAAGCTGAAGCAAGTGAGATATCACTCAACAATCTGGATACTGACTCTCAAGCTATTGAAATCGATGAAAGAGTAGAACAAGGTGATTCTAATTTCAAAGAATGGCTGAGTCTTGGCATCAACAGTAATGATCACACTAGGGGAACCGGTAATGATCCTGAGGAAAAGCCTTCTGTCGGAAACAAGATTTTTTCTTGCAACTTCTGCATGAGAAAGTTCTACAGCTCACAAGCCTTGGGGGGTCACCAGAATGCTCATAAAAGAGAAAGAGGCACTGCCAAGAGGTTCCAGTCTCATAGAATGATGCTTACAGGTGTAGGGTTTCCATTCAATCCTCTCTCGGCTCGATCACTTGGAGTTCAACCTCACTCACTGGTGAACAAACCTAGCAGAGAAGTGTCTAGCTTAGCACCGAGATTTGGTCATACGAGTGCAGGTTTAGGAATGGCGTGGACACCTTTTGTGCTTGAAGAAGCAATGGATTTGATTTGGCCTGGAAGCTTTCATGTGGACCGAAAACAACCATCGGATTTGCGTAAACTAGACTTGAATCTTAGGCTGTGAATATGTAATCAATTTGATCTTTTAAATTTTTGATCTTTTCCGCTTGTCAGGTTGCTTATGTAAGATGCTGCATAAACGCATCATCAAATAAAGATGTTAAATTAGATAGAGCTGCTTCTTACTCATACAATATGAAGTATGTTCCTCAGCTTCTACTTAAGACTAAGTTGAAGTATGCTCTGGAGCCCTACTGTAAAAGAAGAGGTTTCAGACTGTGGAATCCTATGCTCTATTACTAACGTTCAGGTAGAATTTCTTAGCAAATAACCAACCTTAACTCGGATTGCGCGTAATCATCATTTCTTCAATGATGTAGATTCGAATTAATCGCACCAAATAGTTTTCAAGAATAAGTTGGTGTCAAATGTTCAGCATCTGGGATCACATTGAAAGGAAGCAAGCAAGTTTTAAATTGTCTAAAATTAATATAAGATAACTTGAGTTTAGTTTTGAATTCTAGATTATGAATTATGTTAATACCAAAAATATCAAAAGTAAAAAAATATTAAAAGTCGCAATTGTTATTGCGAATTTGCAATCAAAATTTAGAACTCGTGCTTAAAATATGTAAAAGATTGAATTTATGGTTTTGTTGGATTGGGCCAGTTACGCTGCTAATGCGCAATAGAGAGATTTGGACCATAACACTTAAGTTTAGTTAGCAAGTGAAGTGGACATTTTGGACCATAGAGTCAAAGGATTGGCACTAAAAAGAAGTACTAAAATTTTATGCAAATTTTGGTGCTCCATAATTTTGTTAAAAAGAAAAAAAATGGAAAAGTAAAATAGCACATCATATAATAACAAAAAATTAAAAATTGTTACTCACTTGACTGCAACAAAAACTTAGTTGCATGGTATAGGAAAATTCAACACTACACAGCTTTACCTTTATTTAGTAAAAAGGTTGTTTCTAATAGATTTATATGCAATACTCAATTTACTATTGTATCATGTGTTGATTAAGAAATGTTTTAATTTAACCAAATAAAGATTAACTAACAATTTATGGCACTAAAGAGGCATCTTCGGGGTCCAACCTCTCAACCAGAACTCCTTGACATGTACCAAACATGTGGGCCGCACTAGAACATCGTCATCCCATTTTTCTGCTTGCTGTTTCTGCTCTCTTGTGAATATTGTAATTCTTGTCGACGAGCAGATGCGCCTATCGTTACTTTTAGTTTTCTTGCCAAGCTAGTTATGTAAAAAACAATATTAAGTATTTGTTTAGATGAAAAGGCGAGAAATTTAAAGCTTATTATGTTAAAGTCATGATTGAATGAATTATTGCGGCTGTACTGCACTAGAACAACATCATCATATAAGGATGCGAGAAAATGATTCAGTCACATAAAAAGCACATGATGTTAATAAATGGTGCTTTTTCAAACTTCCATATCCGAGAATTTAGGAAAGATAACTTGAATAGTTGCTAAATTATCTCTATCTTTTCCTTTGGTTAAGTTGGCAAATGATTACGCAGGAACTCCATACCTCATTCTTGCGTGTTTCATCTCTCAAGACATCAAACAGCGTATGAGTAGATAAGGGCAGCCAAACAGTAGAAACTACATATAAGATTATTCCAGGAGGTTCACCAGGGATTTTTAAGTTCTTAATTTCTAGAGGAAATCCTTATGTCCCCTTTGCTCGATATATTGTTCTAGGTGTGGTAGCTTAATCCTGCAATTGCACGAAAAAAGCCCCAAGTCATTTTCTATTAAGTTTTTTAATGTACTTAATAAGTTAGGATGTTGTTGTGAGATTTCTTCTGATTTTTTATGTTGGTTGTAAGCCTATAGGCACGCATGCTTCTAATTCATTGGTAACACACAGAGAGCATATCCTTTCTCTGCATTCCTTTCTTTGTTTATTATTGCTTAGTATATCAATCATTGTCCTTGTTGTCTAGACCTTCCCCCATATTTATGAGATCAAAATTGCAAATGGGCAGGAGTGTGACTCATGGAAAAAAATGGCAATATGGTGAGTGTGTCATAGCCATACATACTATTTTTTAGAGCAGACTATTATGAGTTTTGGTGTATCAGGATGACAACCTTGTTTAAGTCTCAAGATTTGTGGGACTTGGTAGGAAGTGGATATGGTGATCCAAACCGATTGAGGAAAAATAGGAAGGGCGACTTTAAGGCACTATTTTTCATTCAACATGCATTATATGAGACTGTTTTCTCAAAAATTGCAGTAGCTACCACATCCAAGCATGGCAATTTTACAAACTGAGTTTCAAGGCTCATCTAAAATCGTAGCTCTGAAACTCAAAAATCTGAAGCATGAGTGTGAAAACTTGCACATAAAAGGTAGTGAATCAGTGCAAGATTTTTTTAAATTTTCTTTGGTGGTAATTATAAACCAGATAAGGGCATATGGAGGTCAAATTACAGATCAAGATATTACAGCGAAGGTGCTGAGAAATTTCACTCCTATGTTTGATCATATTGTGGTCACAATTAAAGAACTAAAAGATATGTCAACCTTCTCACTTGATGAGCTGATGGGGTCCTTGTAAGCACATGAGGCAAGGATCACTAAGACAACAGAGAAGAATGAAGGAAAGGCATTCCACGTAAAGGAGGAGACATCTAATACAAGCGAAGCTGACAAGTTAGTTTTTAGAGGAAGAGGTAGAGGCGCATTTCGAGGACAGAATCGTGGCAGAGGCAGAGAGGAAGAAACCCATATCAAAGGCTTTCCTTCAATCAACCAAAGGCCTACAACAATGGCATTCAAGGTCATAACTGTAAGAAATATGGGCACGTGAAGACAAACTGTTGGTCCAAAGACAAATAACTAAATTTTGTAGAAGAAGGTGAAGAAGTAAGTAATTTACTTACCGCCTATTTGTTGGGATTTTGGCAGGCAAGAAAGCAAATATTAGGAGGAATCGAGTCTGCTGATCTTATTGTTGAGAACGTATTCAAGCCTTTTTTAATAGGCAATACAAAGAAACGGTAATTTGAAGAAAAAGAAAGTTTATAGCCTATAAACTCTCAACTACTTGACTGAGTCTAGAGGGACCAAATCTGCGAGAATAATTATTGTTACTAACTAGAAAACTGAAAACACGTGAGAATTAATTAACTTTAACACTCCCCCTTCATTTGAGCGTTGAAACTTGAAACTGAGAACAAAATTCTTCATGTTTAACTTGTGGAAGGATTTTTGTGAACAAATATGTTAACATATAGGTTATGATATCTTATTATTTAATTTTGATCATTATTTGATAATTGGACCTAGTTGTGTTACGTGAGACTCTTCCAAGACAAGTTGATAAGGTTTAAAATCCTAATTAAGATGAGATTCAAATATATAGTTTATTTTGGGATAATAGTTATCTAAGGAAGCAAATTCTCTAGAATTTGAATTGATTATGGCAGTTGTAATTTGGTTAGGTTTCATGTGTGTATTGGACTGAATATTGTCGTTTTTGGAAAGGAGTTTTGTATGACTTGGTTGCTGGGATTTCTAGGGTAAGTGGGGATTTGTTTTATGAGCTGATTGTGTGAAGATAGAAATCTATTTGTTTCAAACTTTTCTAAGAATCACGTCACCTGAGCTTAATTGTTTTGGTGTTGCATTTTCTTTAGTCTGTTGTCATTGATTGGGTATTTTTCTAGCTAGAAAATTTTCTCTTGGTTTTTACATGATTTGGCTAGGTGATCTGTGTTTATATGCTGTGTTTTTGTGGATTGCGTGATTTTTTAGTACTTGGGTATTCTTCAATTTTTCACCGATAATTAAGGCTATCTTGTGTAACTTAGGAGATGATTTCGTTTCTAGTTTTTGAGGCATCATTCTGTGTGGCTATTGATTGTCGATGGTGTGTTAATTATGTGGCTATCTTTTGTGATTTATGGTGTACGAAAACTCCAGATGTTTTTGTGATTTTAGTAGCTACTATTCTTGATCATTTGGATGATTTTTATTGCGCTGATTGGGAGTTGATTGTGTATGTTTCTAGTTGTTGTCGATAGTGATAGTGGTGTGCATAAAATTCTAACAGGCGTCGTGGATTTTGCAGTTCTGTTTTTTGCAACGATTCGGTAAAGAAACATTTATTTTTTATTTTTCCAAATTGAGGAGCTATGTTTTTTGTCTATTGCAAGGGAATTTTTGGGTTGTGAACGACAGTCATTTTTGTGTGAAAAATTCCAGCAATCTTGATGTTTTTGTAACTTTATAGTTTTTAACATTTTGTATCATTTTTGGTGGAAAGACGTTTGTTTCGTTGGTGATTTTTTAGCTGTTGTGTGTGGGATGTTCTAGTAACACTATTGAAGTTTTACAATAGATTCTTTTGATGAACAACTTCTCATTCTTTCGTTGACAAAGCTACATTGTTAGGGAAGTTGTTTTCTTTCTCAAGTGTCTTTGTTTATATTCGTTGTTATTTTAATCACTTGAGTTATTTTATTTTCATCCTTTATTATTAAATGTTGTTGAGAAAACTCTCTATTGATGTTAATACGAGGCGTCGTACTATTAGGTGTAATTTACTTTCATGGGTAGCGAGGATGAGGGATAGAGTCAAGGGTTAGGTGAGTCGGCTCTGTAATGACTTGAGTAAAACTATTGTTGTAGCACAGGTAAAAGTAATTAAGCTAGATGAGGGCCCCATAAAGTGTGTCGAAATATTTTACCAAATCTTAGACGTTGATTTGTTTATTTTATATTTAATTTTTCTGTTTTCGTTTGTGGTAGAAACAATTGTAGCCGAACCAGAATTTTTGGGAAACTATATCCTTCTAGATTTTCAATTGGTATCAGAGCAGGTTACCGAATTAGGGCTTAGTATGTCAAGTTGGTGTAGATCCATGTTTTGCAACTATGGCTATAAAAGAAGGGGCATCAATCATTAGGCCACCATTGTTAGATGGTTTAAATTATCCTATGTGGAAATCACAGATGAAAGTATTCATTCAAGCACAAGGAACAAAAGCATGAATCTCGATTTTAAGTGGTTAAAAACATCCAGTGATGACTGATGAAAAGGGAGAAACTATACTTAAAGATGGATCTAAGTGGAAAAGGTTGAAGAAGAGAGAGCACTTGGAAATTCACAAGCCTTGCACACCATCTTCAATGCAGTTGATGAAGATTACTTTGCTATGATATTAGCCTGTAACTCAGCAAAAAAAGCATGGGACACTTTGCAAACTATACACAAGGGGTCTAAATCTATGATAGCTTTGAAACTTCAGATGTTAGCTGTAAGATTTGAAGAGTTAAGAATGGATGAAAGTGAAACTATTGGAGACTTCCATGAGAGACCATGTGATATAGCAAACTAAGCATATCAACTCAAAAAGAAGAATTCTAAGTATTCTAACATGAAATTTGTTAAGAAGATATTGATATCATTACCTCCTTGGATAATATCGAAAATTGCAGCCATTGAGGAAGCTCATGATATTAATAAATTGTTATTGGATAAGGTAATTGAAATTCTTACTAACTTTGAGATGAATTTATGGGATTGGCATTGCAAGTCTAGATTGGTAAAGTCATGAATGATTTAGAAGATGAATCCGATGAGAATGAGGATATGGAGTTATTGGTAAGAAATTTCAACAAGTGGTTAAAGAAAGCAAAGAAGGATAGATTTGAGTTTAGACAGAATGGTGGGAGTTCATCGAACAATAACTTTAAACAATAAGCTAAAACTCAAAAGGTGAAAGAGAAGTGAAGAAAATTTAATGTCATGAATGTCAAGACTTCGGACATGTGCAAGCAGAATGTGCTAACACTTTGAAGAAAAGAAAAGGGAATTCCTATATGAGCATATAGAGTGAGAATGAATCCAAAAATGAGTATGGTAGTGAAGAAGAATTAGTAAGTAGTGTTGCGTTAGTTGCTTTATATAGCAAAAATCCAGTTGCATACATAACAGTAACCAAGAAGGAAGAAACTGATGATGAAACCATGGATAAAATTGCCCAAGGTTTCAGGAAAAACGCAATTGGATCAGCCCAAAGTTTAATTTCAGATTATGACAATATTGACAGTAATTCAGATGATAAGAAGGAAGATATTTATGAACCATAAGAATTAACGTATGCTAGATGGGTGCAAATGTGCAAGAAGAATGAAAAGCTAAAGAAGGAAACTCCTCTATGAAGAGCATCATTCAAGATTTACAGAAAAAAAATTGTTATCTACAATAAAAGAGCTCGATGAAACAAAATTGAAGCTGGTCAGTACAGAAAAAGGGATAAGGATGTTAAATGGAGGTACCAAAAAGTTGCTAGAAATTGACAAGGTTAAAGGAGACTTTCAAGGAATTGGCTATAAAAGTGAATGTTCTAACTCCAATGATGAAAAAAAATGGTGTAACTAGATTTGTCCAAGGAGAAATCTCAAGGAAGAAATGAAAGTTCATACCTACATGTCACTTTTGTGGGGTAATCAGGCACATAAGTCCTAAATGTTATAAGCTGCTACAAATGATATGTCAAAGGTGGAGTCAAAACTGAAAATTTAGATATTCTCTATTAAATTTCCAACAGCAACCCATGTTACCAAAGCAAACTTGGGTTAGAAAAGACTAGCCTCACATAGCAGAATAGACACGCAAGGGAGTTAATACTAGAAACTATCCAGATCCATAGTTAGTTGTTACTGGAAAATAAATCAACTAGTGTTGGGTCAGAAAATAAAACATGATTTGGCTAAAACGATAGATTTCAAAACTTTTTTAGAAATCAAAACACAGCGGAAGCAAGATAACCAAATCAAAATGCCAAGCCATACATGGTACGGTATATGGAAAATAATTATCATAAAAACAAGATGGAAATTATATTACTGACTCCTTTGCTACAACTTTAACTCCTTGCTCTGCTATCCTCTCCTTCTTCTTGTATCCTTTCCTAGCTTTAGCCTTGCTTTTGAATCCTTTCTTCTGTCAATGTATCATCTCCTTGTTGTTGTATCCTCAACCAATCCGATCTACCACTTGTTTTTCTTGGACAACTTAGTTAACAAGATCCTTTGGTAGGAAAGGAGAAGAAATATTTGGAGGAGATTTTTCTCAGAAGAAAGAAGCCAAAGATGAGACACACCTCATGCAAATTTCGGCCAACATATGCAAGAAAGGAGAGAGAGTCCAAAAAATGCAAGAACACCTCTTTTGCACCTTGTCAATTTCGGTTATGCATTAAAAGAAAGAAGAAGTAGAAAGCATGCAATGCATCACTTCATTCTTTAATCAAAACATAAAGAAGCCATTAAATGAGACTCTTCTCATTTGTTTTAAGATGGC
>JAOTAY010000191.1:3960180-3971131 GCA_025629805.1 Erythroxylum baracoense | reverse complement strand
TTAAGAGATCACAATTCCATAATTTAATTTAGGGATCATTAGTTAGGGTTAAGGATTATAACTCGAGAGAGAGTAATCAACCCTAGGACCGTCTAGACCATTAATTCGATAATTGCATAATCGGTTAAATTTTCATTAGCTTCGGATTAAAATCCCCTTTCTCTCACTTGATAGTTTCTAGGTTAATTTTCATATTGGGTTGTGTGATTTTACTATTTTGTTGATGTCACTGCATTTTAATATTCATAATTGATGGTTTGATTGGTTTATTTCCTGCATTAGTTTATTTCTTTTGAATTATTATAGTTTAGTACGACCTTAGATTTTAGGACTAGTTTAGCCCTCCTAATAGGATCGATACCTGAAGTACTACGCCAACGACCCGTGTGCTTACTGAATTTACCAAGGTTAATAAATATTAAAACTTAGCATATGTAACCTTGCGATTATAATTTAGAATCAAAATCAATATATGGCATTAAACAGGTTATGAATCAATGGTGTTGGGGCAACAAGTAATAATTCATAAAATTTCTTCAAGTTCACTCAACCAATAACAAACTACTCAAACAATATAGATGAAAATAAGAAAAATTGGATATAGGATTTAATCGGCAAGAAATCCATTAAATCTAATGATAAAAATATACAAGTGTTAAGGTTTTGAGCAAAGATTACCTCATAAAATAACCACTGCTAAAGCTTTTTTAGCTCTCGTAAAAACTCCTCATTAACTTCTAGAATTGAGTACAAATTGATACACACACACACACACACACACACACACATACTAATACTAACAAAATCTAGAAATCAAACTTTAATAAAACTATGATTGAATAATGTTATTTATTCTCTAAAATTCTTCTTTCATTGTGTATTTCTGTCCCATGTAACTTTTGCCTATTATTCTTACCTCTTAATCTTCAAAAAGGATAAGATTTTACATGCACATGATTATAGAAGCTTAAATGGTCATGCATATGACTATGTCTACCATTGACATGAGCATATGCCTTCTAAACACGGGTGTGTCCTCTAGAAATAGGTTCTAATCATCAGTTTTTGCCTTAAATTTGCCCTGACTTTATTCCTTTTAATCTATAAAGATAGCTAACAATTTTACAGTCCATATTTAGTGGAATTAAACAAATAAACGTCTATAGAAATGGAGAATAGGGCTAAACCCATAACAATCTATCTTTCCAGCCTATTTTGGTGGGAAAATTTACTACCCCATTAATCCAGACATTCTAGTGAGCTTACTACAAATCTCAAGCTTACTCTCGGGAACTTCCTTTATTAACATATCTATACCATTATTATTTGTATAAATCTTCTTTAACTTCATTAATTGCTCCTTAATCACATACTGTAACCAAAGATACCTCACACTAATGTGATTAGTATAGGAATGATACATAGAATTTTTTGTTAAATTCATAGCACTTTGACGTTTACAGAAAACCATATACTCATCTTATTTTATGTCTAATTCTTGGAGAAATGACTTCAACCATCTCCTTTCAAACCTCCACAGATACAAAAAATTCCAACTTATTAGTAGGCAAAGCTATACACTTATGCAACTTAGATTGTCAATAAATAACTCCCTCAGAAATTTGAACAAATAGCCTGAGATCAATTTTCTGTTATCGAGTTCACTAGTAGTGTCTGTATATTTGCTTCCTTCTAAAACTTTTTCACCACTTCTAAAACACAAACACAACCTAAAGTTGCACTGCAAATAGTTAAGACCCATTTTACTACTTCCCAATGTACCTTTACTAAATTGGATAAAAATTTGCTCACCATTCCAACAGTATATGCATTATCTAGTTTAGTGCAAATCATGGCATACATGAAAGAGTCAACGACAAAGGAACACAAAATTAAAGATACATTCTTTCTCCTTTTTAGTAGTAGGATAAGGTCTCTTGCTCAACTTTATATGCTCCATATTGAACCTCTCGGGCACCCATTTATTTTACTTCTCTTGATAAAAACAAAACTTTGTGGCCTTCCTATCATAAATGATCTCCATTGCCAAAATTTTGTTTTATAGGACCCAAATCATTTATGTCAAAGGACATACACAGGTTCTCCTTCAACCTAGAAATCATACCAGTATCTTATCCTGTTATCAACATATCATCCAACCGTAAGAGAAAGACGATGCGGTTACCACTAGGGAATTTTCTAAGATACACTGAAGGATCCACTCACATTTGCTTATACCCATTGTCATCATAAACAAAATGAACTTCTTTTACCATTACCTTGGTGCTTATTTGAACCCATAAAGACTCTTCTTTAACTTGCATACAAAGTCCTCTTTCCATTTGACTTTAAAACCTTCTAGCTGTTCCATCTAAATCTCCTTTTCCAAATCGCCATATAAGAAAGTAGTCTTCATATCAAGCTACTCCAGTTTAAAATCTAAACTAGAAATTAGTCCCAACACCATGCATATCAATATCAACTTGATTACTAATGAGAAAATATCTTCAAAATTGATACCTTTCTTTTGATTGCAACCCTTCACCACCAGTTCCACCTTATGCTTCACTAGCTTGTTGCCATCTTGCTTAATCTTAAACACCCTGATTTTTTAAAGCCTTCTTGCTTTTGGGAAGCTTCACTAACTAATAGGTCTTATTCTTATTTAATGAGTTCATCTCCTCTTACATGGCCTTAAGTCAAGAGTCTTTATCTTCAAGTGACCGCATTTCTTGAAAGTTTCTTAACTCCCCCCAACAATGACTAGGAGATACTCCAAACTAGGGTATCTAATTGAAGCTCTCTTCACTCTAGTTGACCTTCAAAATTAGACATCGTTCAATATTTAAGCAGGTTGGTTCCCCTACTCATGATGCTCACAAAACTCTTCAACATCATCCATAAGATATATCTTATATGACTCATCACCATGAGACTATCCCTGATCATTAGCATCTTGTGCTAGCTTATGTATGCATTCTTCACTCGTATGTTGATCAAAAAAATTAGGAATAGAGGTAGAAATAACATTATTGTTACATGAAAATTGTTGAAAGTAGTATTTTCTTCTTTAATGTGATTCGCATCCATCTTATGCTCGTAAAAGATTATATGCATACTTCTAATGACCATTCACTTTTTTAGGTCATAGAGCCTATATCCAAACTCCTCATCGCCATATCCAAAGAACACATAAAGAGTAGTCTTTAAATCCAGTTTCAGTCTCTACTCTTTTAACACATACTTGAAAGCCTTACATTTAGACATCCTTAAATACATATAAGTTGGAGCTTTCCTTTTACACACTCTTTTGGAAATGTTAAGCTATAAAGGGATTAAAGGAGCTATGTTGATTGTATATTTAGTGGTTCAAACTACCTCACCTTAAAATGACTTTAGTAATTTTGACATTCGAAGCATACATCAAACCTTCTCCATAATGGTTTTATTCATCCTATGGACATCACAATTATGATATATGGTACTAGGATCCGTCTTCTCATATATTATGCTATATCTCACACAATATTTCTAAATCTCGTTGAAGGTGCACCCATCTCCATTTTTGGTTCAAAAACACTTCAGATTCCTCTCTATCTCCATTTCCACCATGGCATAAAATCTCTGGCACATGACTTTTTATATTTAGCATAAAGAACCAAGTATTAAGCATAGCATCATTGATAAATGTAATAAAGTACTTGTTACCTCCAAAGGATTCCACCTCTATGGGACCATACACATCGAACTGCACCATATCCAACTTTGTCTTCCTCTTTATAGACTTATTATGGAAAGACATTCAATGTTTCTTTCTAGCTACACAATAATCATAAGGTTGCTAGAAATTGTATTCTTCATATGGATAAGTGATTTTTCAGCTAGTAACTTAACCTGTTCTTGTTAATGTTCCCAATCTCTAGTGCCAAAAATATAGTGTTGTGCTTTCTTGAACTATATATAATTCTCCAGCATACACCTTGAAGTGTGCCTCATATAAAAAGTAGCACAATCTACCACAAGCAATTGTTAGTACTCCTTTAGACAACTTCCACTTAACATCTGCAAAAGTTTGTCGATATCCCTCTTAGTCAAGGACATTTGTAGATAACAAAATGAGACACAAGTTTGAAATGTTTCATACACCTCTCAAGGTCAATATACATGCAACATTGGTAAGAACTCAAATGTCACCCATGTCGATGATGCTAGTGGAGCTCTAACTTTCCATCTTCACGCTTTTAATATCTCCACTCCTGTATTTAATGAAATACTCCCTCTTTGGAACATAATGTTATGATGCCCTTATATCAGTAAGCCACTCTAAATATGAGTGAATAAGATGGAGACAATCACTGGTCATATAAATCAATGACATTTCATCATCTATTCTTAATGTTGTTATTACAATGTTATTGTTTTCTTAATCCTTTTGGTTGTTTTTCTTCTTCTAGTCTCTTATCCACATGTAGGAGAACTTCTTTATAAGACCAAGTTTGCTGTAATAGTGATGTCATAGTCTTTTTTCCATCTCTTAACTTTGACCTCGTTTTCAACTTGCCTTGCCCTTTGAGGCATCTACTCTTGCTTCTTCTTATGTTTTCCACCACAAGAGCTTATAAATTGTCTATGTTGATCTCCTTCATCCTAATATCTTTATTAAACATGCTTTCTTTGATCACATTGAATGAAACCACATCATTTGGAGTAGAGTTATTGATAGTCATGATCAAAATTTTCCAACTCTCTGGTAAAGAACTCAACAAGCATAAAGCTCGTAGTTCACTACTAAGGACAATCTTTATCATAGTCAACTTATTAAAGATTTCCTCAAAATGGTCAAGATTTTAACCCTCCAACTTCTTCCACAACTCAAAAGGATATGTCTCTTAGGATACATGGTTGAATATACTAATATCAATCCACTGTCTATAGTTCCCAAGCTTTTTCGCTTCATTTTCTTCCGCTCTTTATCTATCATCTTCTTTAAGTTGGAGGAAACATCATCTTTTATACTTTTTTTCCATGTCAATTAGATCACAAAGATCCTTTCAATATAAGAGATTTTATGTCGTAGTTCTCCAAATTGATTAGTGATCGACATCACTTTCATCATATAATTATTGCTACTCTTTATACCTATGGCTATAATACAACTTATTCTCTAAATAGTAAGGCTCCCAAAATCTTTAAGGTCATTAAACCAATAAAAAACTACTTAAATGATATAGATGATTAAAAAAATTAGACACAGGATTTTACTGATAAGAAATACACCAAATCCATTAATAGCAAGATACAAGCATTAAGATTTCAAGTAAAAAACACCTCACAAAACAAACACAGCTAAAGCTTTTCTATTTCCTTTCTCAAAAACTCCTCTCTAACTTCTATAATTAAGTACAAATCGATATTTATATATACATATACCAATAATACTCGTAAACAAATTCTAGAAATCAAACTTTAATAAAACTGTGAATGAACAATGTTATTTGGATTCTAAAATTCTTCTTTCCTTATTTGTTTCTTTCCCATGCAACTTCTATCTCACAATCTTGTCTCTTAATCTAAAAAAGGATAGAATTTTGTGCACATATGGATACAGAAGCTTATACGGTCATACTCACGACCATGTCCACCATTGATATGGGTGTGTACCTCTCAAATATAGGTTTGTCCTTCAAAAACAACTTCTGTTTATCATTTTAATTTTACCTAAACTTTGTTTCTTTTGATCTATAAAGATAGTTAATACTTATGGAGTCTAAATTTAGTGGAAGTAAAGAAATAAATTCCTATAGAATGGTGTTGAACACATAACGTGGACAAAATCAATCAGGTTGTATATTAAACAAATAAAAATCTAAACGCATATAGTTGAGTTTGAATGAACGCTTCAAATAGCTCGACATGGACTATATCAATGACTTGTATCTCTTGATCTATATCAAAATGGGAGGGAAAATAGTAAGGTAAAATGTGGCAAGCAAAGGAAGATAAAAAAATTCTCTATAAAGAATCACCATATAGTACAATTTTAATCATTTAATCTTCCTCGTTTGACAGTTGTAACTTGCAATTTCTGTCTAATTGAAGTGGACAAATTGAGGTGTGATGCATCACACAATGATAGCAAGGAAAATTTTGCTCCCTTTCTTTCACAAATAGCATTTCAACTAAGTTTTTCATTCATTGCTTAATCTTTATGATGCCCTTTCTCATCCGTATTAAAATGTATTATTTTGACTAGTGTATCCTTCTCTCCTTATGCAATTTTTTTATATTTTATAACTTTATTCTTATTCCTAGCATTTTATGTTATTCAGAACAGGTTTTGAGTTTTTAGTTTTTTAGATCATTCATACTTTTCCAATTTCTATAGATAAGTCCTTTCTAGATACAAATAGGTCTACCTTTTAAATTTTAATTGATTTTTTAGCCTTATACTTTTTGAATTGTAATATGTATTTAACAAATTAAAATATATATATTTATAAAAGCACAAAAAAGTAAATATATCTTTTCCACTTTTTACCCTCTTTGAGTTACATTAACTCTTGAAATCTTCTACAAAGTTTTTTTTCATCCTTTTATCTTTCAAATGGCTATAAAATATCATCAGTCGGATAATTACAGAGAAAGTTACAATAAATCTTGTATTTATCCCTCAAATTCATTCCCCTTCAAGACAATAGACTAAATCTAGGAAAAGAAAAGAAAAAACATATAAAAGAGATTATAAATGTGCCAAATATCATATAAATAGATCCTAAATAATATATAAGATATCAACCTATCAAATTCCCTTCTAATCAAACCTTTAAATGTCCTTCGTGGAGGAGTTATAGTCTCTTGATGGTTTACTTAAATCTACCTGAAAATATTGACCTAGTATACATATTGGTTAACTTAAAAATAAACAATATAAAAAATACAAATCCAAGCTTCAATTGAATTATAAAATTTCAATACATAATATTTCATAAGCAAATCTCAATACAAATAAGTTAAAGTAAATATCATTTCACATCCTCTACCAACTTCAATTACTATGAATTGAGAATCCCTAATAAGATATCACTCATTTACATAAGTTTTTGAAATTTGATGAGTTACTCTCATCATCTTCCATTGAAAGTTGACTTACCATAGGCTTGAAGGCCATTTAATCTCTACCACTATAATAGATATGTAACAGTAAGGATCAAAAGGACTTTTGATAAGGTTGTAATGGGGCCAATGAGTTAAATATGTTTACAAAGGAAAGGGAATAAAGAAGACAAAGATAATCACAATTAGTAAAGCAATACATATAAATCAACTATTATTATATTAACTCCTCATATTCTTGTAAATTCCCTTTTTCTTTATACTTTTTCAATCTCAAGAGTTCGTGCCAACAAATTTTCAACACTTTATATACAGATTTATGTATTGAATTGACACAAGATTCCCTATCTTCATTACCACTTTCATACATTTTACTATCTCCTTACCACTTGTTCTTTTACATGCCATATATAATAACCACATCAAGTTACAACTAAAAGCTCTACTAATCATGAAATAGGGTGTCAATACTTATTTTTCTTATAGGCTCAAGGTTCTTTGGAGAGGATTACGAAGAAAAAGACTAAATTTCATATAAGCATAAAGAGCTCACTAATGAAATAATGTACAATAGGTAGACAATTTAGCTTAACTTAATCCTAAATGCCTAAATCCACGCTAAATCAATCAAAATATGTGAAATCAAGTATTCACTTAACAAATTTAATTTCCTAGCACTTAAAAAAATCAAACTTTTTACGAAAATTACTTAATCATATTATGCTGTTAATTGTTCAAAACCAATCTCAACTAAGAATCATATATAAACTTACGTTATCAACATAAAATAACAAATGAAAACCTAGGAACACAAAAATCTTAATAAATTTGAAAATTTAAATGTAATTTGGATCAATTGTTAAAATATCCCCCACATTTACAACAATATTTTCATCAATATTTTGCATTAAGAGTAAGGAAATAAAAGGATATAGAAAATTCTCTTTGTATTGACATAAGAGAAAAGGAAACTCCTATTATAAAGTAATCAACAAACCCAAAATTTGCATAAATAAAAATGAAATTATGGGGGCTCATATATCACAAATTCCAATTTGGATTAATCATTCAAATTTATTAAGTTAACCAAATAACTAATAAATCTTATAAGTTAATTGAATCAGTACCTAAAACATCCTAATTCTATATGTGTGGATCCATTAGATAGGTCCAAAGTCATTGAGGTGGTTATGAAAAGTTTGACAGAGTTTCCAATATGATACTAGCACCATACTAGCTTGGTGAAGGCATTAAATTAATTGAAGCTCCTAAATCGAACATAGCTTGTTCAATGCCTACATTACGTATTTTGCATAGGATAGCAAACATACCTGGGTTACGCTCCTTAATGGGTAGCTTACCTTGTAACACTACAGAGACTGATTCTCCCATGAAGACCCTCTCATTATCATGCACCTTATTCATTCTCGTGCATAACTCTTTCAAAAATTTACAATACCTGGGTACATGCTTGATTGCAGTCAACAAGGGAATATTGATTTCAACCTTCTTCAAAGTCTCAAACACCTCCATATCATTAGTGGCCTTCTTTTTCTTTGCCAATCTATGAGGGAAAGGTGGTTTCTCAAGGTTAGGCCGCACAATCTTGATGTTTGGGGCTGCCTTTTTTGTTTCTGGCGATACGACATGATCATATCGTATCGTCTGTTTCAGGTCTGGTGCCTCTAATTCCTTCCCAATTCGAAGTGTGATAGCACTGACATTATGAGCCGGGTTTACCTCTGGTTGGGAGGGTAACCTACCCTAATTTTCCATCCTTGTCATTGCGGAGGCTAGTTGATCTATGCGTGTCTCAAGAGCTCCAAACCTGCTGCCACTTTTCTCAATAAATTTCGTTAACAACATCTTTAAATCATCATCAGTACCTTGCCTTGATTGTTGCTGGTACTGTCGAGGTGGATTGTACTGCCCTTGCTAGTTATTTCTGTTCCCATACCTCATATTAGGGTGATCACGCCAACCCAGATTATATGTGTTCAAAAAAGGATCATATTTCTGGTTGTGACTACCATAATTACCCATGAAATTTACTATTTCATCCTCTTGCAAGGTGGGACATGCATCGGTTGTGTGCTCTTGAGAAAAACAAAGTCCACATGTTGAAGAAGGTTTGTGGACTTATTGCACAGTGCTAGCATTACCAATAAATTGCTTTTCCAACAAATCAGTTAGTCTTTCTAGTTTAGATTCAAGACTAGAAGACCTTACCTCAGGCACTCCTCACGTGGTAGTGTTAGTGCGCGTGCTAAACTATTACGAATTTGTAGCCATGGCTGATATCAACTCTCACGCCGCTTGAGGGGTTTTGTTCACTAATGCCCCTCCACTCGTAGCATCAATGACTCTTCTCTCATTTTTATCAACCCCTCATCAAAATACTGAATAAGGAGTTGTTCAGTAATACCATGCTATGGGCAACTCGCACACATCTTTTTAAATCTTTCCCAATACTTATACAAAGATTCAGAATCATGCTGCTTCACACTACAAATTTCCCTCCTCAAATTCGCAGCTTTAGATACAGAGAAAAATCTATCTAAAAATAATTTTTCCATGTCAACCCACATATTAACTGAACTAGGAGGCAGATAAAATAACCATTCTTTCGCAGCACCCTCAAGAGAAAATGGAAACACACGAAGCTTGATCTGATTTTCTATAACTCCTTGTGGTTTAAACCTAGTATAGATCACATGAAATTCCTTCAAATTTCGATTTGGGTCTTCAATCTGTAACCCATAGAATTTCAGCAGCAGCTGAATAAGTGCAGACTTTAACTCAAACCCATCATCCCCAGTTGGATACTGAATGCACAGGGGTTAGGTGTTCACAGGTGGTGCGAGCATCTCTCGCAATGTCTCAGGATGTGCCTCTGCCATGTCTAGTTCTGAATCGGAATCTGACCCAGATGAAGATAGAGCTATCTGCTCTTGTTTTGGTGGTGGTGCAGGAACTGTGGTGGGTTATTGCCTACGCAGTCTAGCTTCCTTCCTTAATCTTTTAGCAATTTTCTCTATCTCAGGATCAAACAAAATTTCACCTGTAGAAGAGCAAGGCTGCATACAAAACGCTAGAAAAGAAGTTAGAAACACAATCAAATAACCCTTTACACACAATTCCCTAGCAACAACGCCAAAATTTGATAGGTTGCCAAATTACCAAAAATAAAAATGTATTTCCAATTCTCTAAAAACTAGGTAGCTAGTGGTGAATCGGGTTGAATCCGCAAGGAATTAATGCAGAGTTAGTCAAATGCTTAGAAAATAACAAATTAAAGAATTGATATTGCAGGAGATGTAAATAAAAATAAAAGCAATGCAGAAAATTAAAGGAGAGCTATAGTGACATATACGACATGAGTATGTTGTATTGGCACAAAACAGGTCTGGATAGAAAATAACAAAATAAAACGAGATTAAAACACAATAGGTGAAGACCTAGCCAAGATACTCTTCAATTCAGCCTGGAAATTTGATCGTAGACATCGTAAGATAAATTAGACAATTCAGATAGACAAAGTTATAGCCAAAGGTGACGCACTCATTAACCAATATTTTCTTACTTTGTCAGTAACTCTGGGAAACGCCCTGACAAGTTACTTCCCTAATCTAAAGACAACCCCCAAAAAACACCCTGACAAGATCAATCTCTAGCTGCATTAAGAATGAAAAGGACCTTTGTCCAAACCAATAAATTCTGAAACGCCATAATCTATTAAATCAAATTATTTAATTCCATCAATTTTACCACCAACATACATCGTTCGCAAGATAAAACCAATTCGCTACTTTGATAGAATAATATCCACGACAATACT
>JAOTAY010000191.1:3876291-3902271 GCA_025629805.1 Erythroxylum baracoense | reverse complement strand
TCAAGGCACAATCTCATGCAATTAATTCATATCATACCACAATTTATGCATGTAACTATCAATTAAGAACATAAAAAGATACAATTCTTACCAATTAGCTTCTCACTTCTTCAATCCTTCAACACCTCACAAATTCTCTACTTTCTCACTATCACATACACGGCATCATCATCACTTGAGAGTATAAGGTTTAGGTTGGTATTTTTAGTGAATCAAAGAAGAGAAGACAAGGTGTAGAAGAGTGGAAAAAGAGTGAGCAAAATTTCAAGAAGAAACAAAGAGAAGAAGCTACGGATGGAGAGCAAAATTCTCATTCAAAACACTTAACACCTTAACAAGTTGAAGACAATAAGGAAGAGTCGTGAAAGATGAAAATGAAATGATGATTGTATTAATAAACAATTAGGTGTCATGTAGGCAAGTGACATGTGTCACTTGCCACATGTCACACCCTCACTAATTCACTTAATTTTCCTTCCAATTCAATTTCCAATTTTTCTCCAAAATTTCAATGGCTCAATTCAAAAATTTCTAATTTCATGTGTCTAAGTTTCCAGTGCTATTGGACAGTCATCTCCTCTACCGGTAAACCCTTATTCTACCACTTGGCAGTTTTCCTAGTCCGGAAACGACCCCGAAAAATTTCTAAAATTCTCTAAAAATCAAAAAATCACAATGACCCTCTCCAACACAAATTTTACACACACAAAGTATGTTTTTCAAAATTTACATTTATTCACAATTATACCGAGAAATGTCATGAATGCATGTACAGTCATTCACATGTGCAAAATTCACTATTGTATGCATATATGGATGCATGAACATAGCAAAACACTTTTAAACACTCCTAACTCATTCCAAATTACTATTTTACCCTTCCCATAGGTGAGGGGATGTTACAATAAACATGTGAAATTTCATAGTACAAGGTTTGCAATCCACACTTATTATATTTCCTACCCTTATGTAAGAGATGGAGATAGACATGACAATTCAAGTTTGACTCAAAATCAAGACAAGTTAAATAGATTTCGGTTTAGGTTTGGTACTTACAATACTATGACAATTTTCTCATACTTATGAGACTTAGTCTGTAAGTGAAATGACCTAGAGTATACATGAGCCTTGCTGGCATTAAATTTTTCTTACTAAACTTGAAGCAATAGTTATATATATTAGTTCTCACCTTACATATCTGATGAGTAATCTTATCTTCCATCTAACCAAGCACAAGGTAATTGTGCAAAGAAATTCGGCTTACATATTCCTCACGATTCCCGCTACTAACATATATATTCCTTTCCATTAATGTAATAAGATCGGGTGTAAGTACGATGACTTCTTGTGACCAACCATGGTAACAATGTTGTTTGACCTGAGAATGTTTAACACAGATCATTCTAAAGTAAACTTACATAGCCTAAATTGTAACCAGGTATACATACAACAAATAGAGAGAATTTCTGTTGTATTTCTCATTCACACACATAAAAAATAATGATGTACAAGATTGGTTTGTATATTAAAGAGAAGAATGCTAATAATGGAAACAAACACCTAGTTCTATAGCTACAAATCAGGACCATAATTGGATCCAATTATAAAAGTAGAATATCTCTTCTTCTTGTGTGATTATAGACTGAGACAGAGGACCCAACAAAGAGCCTCTAAGGGCACAAGAGCGAGGTGACCTAGAGGACTTGTTTTTGGAGAGACAATGGCGGGAGAGTGAGGCAATCTAGAGGAGATAGCAACGTGACCCAGAGATAGCGACGGGAGGGGGAGCTAGGTGGTCGTGCAATCGTTCTGTGGAGGTCACAGATCCAGAGAGCAAAGCAGCAGTGACCAAATCCAGATTTGAGGAGTGAACCTATGCGAGCTTCGTTCAACTTGCTACAACCCATGTCTTTGACCCAAGTGAGCTCCATGACAGCAGCACCTTCATTCTTGTCCATGGAAGATTTTCCTACGTTCACTCGAGAGGCGGGTCAGAAAATTGCATTTGGAAAGGGGGAAAGATCACTGAAAGCTTCAGATTCCTATAAATCCTCTCCCAATAATGGCATTTAGACAAAGAAAATTTAATTGCAGTAACCTAAGACATAACTGAAATACTACCAAGGCATTATGAAGGATGGCGTTGTCGGTCCATCGATTGAACTGTTACAAGCCAGAGAGAGGGTTTGGTCTACTGCCCTGGTTGGCTCTTTGTGGAGCAAGAGACCCACATTTCTAATCATCATTGTCTGGGCCACTACACGATGGGTTAAGAAAGGTTTGGAAAAAATTTTAATTATGGATGATGTCACTATTCTGTTTAAATTTGCTGCTGATAGTAACTTGAATGAAATATTGGAAATGAGATCTTAACATATAAGGGGTCAACCCATGTTTATTCAGAAGTGGAAACCTAGGATAACATTTGATAGTGAATGTATGGAATTTTTTCCTATGTAGGTGCATTTTCATAATCTGCCTCTAAAACTTTGGACAATTGAAGGATTGAGTTTTTTGGCAAGTTCTTTAGATAAGCCCCTTAGTATGGATGCTCAAACATCCAGAATGGAGCGAACTGGATATGCAAAAATATGTGTGGAGGTCAAAAGGAATGCTATACTACCTGATCATTTACTAATTCTCAAGTTGGGTGAAATAGAGGAGTTTGAGCAATCTGAAGTTAAGGCGACATATTCCTGGAAGCCTCAAAACTCCACCAAAAAATGAGTTCCTATAGGAAAACTTTTTCAAACTAGATGGCAGGATGAGTTATTGGGGGTTTAATCTTCTCGAGTGGATAATGATGAGGCTATAATGCTAACGAAAATCTGGGTAACTCAAAAATAGATACTTTAAATACTGAAGGTAAGAAGCCCAATATAGCATCTGGACACTCCTTTCGATTAAAGGAACATGATAACCACGAAGATATAACTACTATAAAAGTTTAACTATTAGCGAAAGAAGAGAAAGACAATGAACCTGGTTTATTAGACCATAATCAACAAGCAACCTGCTGCTGATATAACCAGAGAATGATAAAATTGTTGAGATAATAGAAAAGTTTCATGAGAGTTCCCCTAACCCCAAAAGAAGATCGGCTAGAAGGAAAACCAAAAAGAAGGGGTATTCCCCTTAAATGATCACTCTAATATGGAATACAAGAAGGTTAAATGACCTTCTCAAACAGTTTATGATGAGAGAATTAGTAATGGATAAGAAGTTAATTCTAGTAGATAATTTAGAATGGACTATCCTTTTTGGGTGATTAATGGAAGATAATTACTAATTATTTGCATCATTATAATGGTCGAAGAACCTACTTATATAATTCAAAGCAAATGGAGGTGACTTATTGAAGTCTAGTGAAGTTGAAGATCGATCAATCAGATAATATATAGCCAATAACACACAACAGACACCTAGCCAATTTGATTTGCTATAATCAATTGATGTACTTTGTCTTTATACCTATTAGAGGATTATGGTCTTATAGGCAGATTAAGTGACTCATTGTAATGTTTTTTTGTAGCTTTTTCTAGTATTAATATAATTCCTTATATTTTTTCTAAAGAATATCTCAACAATATCTTAACACTCCCCCTTAATTTGATGCATAGATATCATATATACCCAATTTGTCAATCCTTCTCAAGAAATCATGACTTGACACTGCTTTAGTTAGAATGTCTGCTACCTGATCTTCAAATCGTATTTGAGGCAATTCCAGAATCTTACTATCTAACTTTTCCTTGATAAACAACCTGTCAACTTCAACATATGTAGTTCTATTATGCTGGACTAGATTGTGAGCTATATCACGAGCAGCTTTACTATCACAATATAACCAAACTGGGTGTTTTTGTGGATAACCTAAATCTTGTAGTAACAATCTTATCCATAAAGCTTCACATAATCTAAGTACAACTCCTCTGTACTTAGGTTCGACACTTGAGCGAGAGACTACATTTTGTTTCTTGCTTCTCCAAGTAACAAGATTACCTCCTACAAAAGTAAAGTAGCCAAATGTAGATCTCTGATCAACCGATGCTCCAACCCAGTTGACGTCAGTATATACATCAATGTCTTCAACACTTGCATTTTTCTTAAACAAAATATGTCCTCCAGGTGCAAACTTTAAATATTGCAGTATTCTCATAATTGCTTTCATATCTTTCTCTCCAAGATTGTGCATGAATTGGCTAACAATACTTAAGGCATATGCTAGATCGAGTCTTGTGAGTGCCAAGTACATTAGTCTTCCAACAAGCCTCTGATACCTTCCTTTATCAACAAGGACCTAACCTTCTTTTATGTAAAGCTTCAATCCCTCCTCAACTGGCGTATCAATTGGTTGACAACCTAACATTCCTGTTTCCTTCAATAAATCTATGATGTATTTTCTTTGAGACAAAAAAATTCCCTATTATGATCTTGAGACTTCTATTCCAAGGAGTATTTCAAGTACCCCAAATCCTTCATCTCAAATTATTTCGACAGATATTTTCTTAAGGCTTTTACGTCATCAAGATCAGTTCCTGTTACAACCATGTCATCTACATAGACAATAAGAGTTGTAACCTTGTCCTTTACTCTTTTTAGGAACAAGGTATGATCAGAATTGCTCTGATGGTATCCAAAAGCAATCATTAACTTCGTGAATCTCTCAAACCATGCTCTTAGAGATTGTTTTAACCTAAATAATGCCTTTTTAAAATTTCACACTTTGCCAGTCACACTTTTAGATGTCATACACCCTGGTGGAAGCTCCATATAAATATCTTCAGACAATTCTCCATATAAGAAGGCTTTTTTAATGTCAAACTGGTGCAGTGGCCAATCTAAGTTGACTGCTAGTGATAACAATACTCATACCGTATTGATTTTTGCCACAGGAGCAAATGTTTCTGTATAATCGACTCCATAGGTTTGTGTATATCCCTTGGCTACCAATCTTGCCTTAAAACGCTCAATTGTTCCATCGGCTCGATAGTTGACAATAAACATCCAGTATCATCCCACTGGTGTCTTTTCTGCTGGATAGTCAACAAGTTCCCATATTCCATTTCTTCTTAGTGACTCCATTTCTTTATTCATTGCAACTTTCCACCTTAGATTAGCTAAGGCTTCTTGTTAATTGTTAGGAATAACTACAGAAGATAATTGATTTATCAATGACTTATTTGATTATGATATATTGTGCTATGAAACATAGTTGTTCATAGGATATTTAACTTTGCTAGCGAGATCAGGCTCATAAGTAGGTTTAGGAATACCTCTAATAGTGTGCTTAGGCAATTGTTTTCAAATAGGTTCAACTTACAAGTTAGGAGCATCCTGAATGGATGATTGGTGTGGTACATTTGGGACTTTAGATTGTTCAATCACTTCTCAACTAGTATCTTCATGCGTAATCAATTCTCTATTCATGTCAGGTTCTGAATTTACACATTTGTACTCAGTTTCAGGTATATCAACAGGTTCAGACTAATCATTACTTCGTCCATGCTCAAGGCCAATTCTATATGACTCCTCCTGAACTTCCTGAACCTTATAATCCAATGCCAAGATGTCTTTTTGGCATCTCTTCCCCTGAAGTTCAGGTTGAAAAATACATTGTCTCTTCATAAAATAATGCATCTATTATAACAAACATTTGTTTAGTTGGAGGATGAAAGCTTTTATACCCTTTTTGATTTACAGCATATCCAAGAAACACCATATAAAAACTCGTGGAGCTAATTTATGGCACTATTGTTTGTGAAGGTGCACGAAGACTACACATATAAATACTCTAAGAGGAAGATTTGATATTGATGGACAAGTCAAAGTCTTGCACAAAGTGTATAGTGGCGTTTGAAACTTAAGCACTCTTGAAGGAGTTCTGTTAACTAAGTAAACTACAGCACATAAAGCCTTAACCTAGTAAGAAAATGGCATGTAAGCTTGGATCAATAAAGCACAATCACTTCAAGTAGATGTCAATTTTTTCGCTTTGCTACGCCATTCTACTGAGGTGTATCAACACATATGGTCTGATGAATGATGCCCTGTGCATCTAGATAATTCTTCATATCTAAGTTTTTATACTCTCCTCTATTGTCACTATAAAGGACTTGGACTTGTGCATTAAATTAAGTCTTGATTGTTTTGCAAAATTTCTGAAACAATATGTTCACCTCATTCTTAGATTTCATTAGCCATAACCATATCATTCTAGTACAATCATCAATGAATGTAGCAAACCAACATGATACTCTCAATGTATAAATTTTAGATGGCCCCCAAACATCTGAATGAACAACCATAAATAGAGAAAGGATTTTATTCAATACTAATGAAAAAGAAGTTCTGTGACTTTTTGCTAGTTCACATACATCACAACGGAGAGTAGACATTTCAACTTTCTTAAACAACCTAGGAAATACTTTCTTTAAGTATCTAAAAGAGGCATGTCCCAATCTTTGATGTTATAACCAAATTTCTTCTTGATTGTTTGCCATGTTACAACCCTTTACTGCAAGAGCTTGACTTAGTTTATTTGAAGTTGTTGCCTTCAAGTCCAAGTAGTACAAATTCCCTTCCTTAGTACCACAACCAATCGTCTATTTCATTTGGATGTCCTTAAAGAGACAAAAGTTAGGCCAGAAAACTACAATGCAAGATAAGGCCTTTGTAATTTGAGACACAGACAAAAGGTTATATCCCGAGGAAGGAACAACAAGAACAGATTCTAAGTTCAAAGTTTCAGTAAATCTTAAGGACCCTTCACCAACAATAGAAATTTTTTCACCATTAGCAGTTGAAACAAATTTTTCTGAGGGTTTGATTTTAGTAATCTGTTTAGAATCAAAAGTCATGTGATTGGTTATACCGGAATCAATTATCCATGTGTTATTACTAACAGAAGCAAAAGTAGACTTACCACCATTACCCGTAGTAACCATCATTGTTGAATGCATTTCACCAGTTTCATCTATGGTTCTTATTTCGGCAATTGTGGTAGCAGGTTGACTTGTCTTCATATTCTTCTTTCGAGCTTTGTTGTGATCCCACCAAATACCCTACCAATTCATAGCACGGTCTTTTGTACGTCCAGATTCATTACAATGAGTACATTTATGCTAAGGTTTTTTAGTACTTTGATTACTTAGCTTATTCCAACCATTGCTGCAGTTTCTGAATTTTCAAAATCTCCTCTGAATGTAATTCTACGATTAGCTTCACGTCAAATTAAAGCATAACATTCTTCTATGTTTGGAATTGACTCCTTTCACAAAATATCTCCACGGACCTGTTCAAAACAATCATCAAGTCCAGCAAGGAATATATGCACTATCAATCTTTCAATGGATTGCCTATATGCTTCAACATTCTCAGGACCCTTCATAATAACTTTGTCTCCATGGTCCAGTTCTTGAAAAATCTCTACAAGTTCACCATAATATTTTGAAAGGGGTCTTCAATTCTTCTTAACTCCAAAGGCTTTCTGGTTTAGAGCAAAAGTTTGCAATTCATCACTTCCATCATAGAAAGCTTTTGCCAACACTATCCAAATTGCATAAGCAGTAGGCAGGGCAAGCCCTGGGTAAGAGCAGCCAGGGCACCCGCTTAAGGCCCATCCTCATAAATAGCAAAATAGAGCTAGGGCCTACTCTTGACCTCATAATGAACATCAAAAAATGATCATATTTTGCTTCTTTTTATTCTTTATGAGAGCCCAAAATAGGTAAAAATAGGGACTTTTTTTTACTTTATCCGGAGCCTATAAAATAGTAGGAACGACCCTAGTAGTAGGCAACTGAACATAACGTTTCATAATTTCAGGTGTCATCGATATCAGCAACCATCTCTTATAAGAGAATTTTTCTCTTTCAACAATGTGCATCTTCATCAACTACGAGCAAACATCATAGTTCAATTAGTAAGAGTAATACCTGTATTAAATACTCCTTCAGACTGTACTACAACAAGAACAAGATTGTTCCGTGAAGATTCAGCTTTATCATCCGTTTATTTATGAACGGGATTCAAAAATACAATTTAGATCAAGAACCAAGAATCATGCCCTAATACTAACTTGAAACAAATAGAGAGAATTTGTGTTGTATTTCTCATTCACACATGTAAACAAAATGATGTACAAGATTGGTTTATAAATTACAGAGAATAATGCTAATAATGGAAACTAATGGCGAATTCTATAGCTACAAATCAAGACCATAATTGGCTCCAATTCTGGAAGTAGAATATTTCCCATCTGTCAACAATATCTCAACAGGTATAATACATTCAGAAACATACAGGTTGATCAAGCATTAGGTATGAAATTTGATGAAGTTAAGTACCAATGTCCAAGAAGCTGCAGAAAGTTTTAGTTCTATCACCACCAGCCAAACCATAACCGTAAAAAGTAGAAGCACTAGTCGTCAATAGAGGATGATGAATGGTGGGAAAACTCGTCGACATTAATGGATTATCGGAGCATATTTGTCAACAGTTAATAACGTTCTCCAGTTTGTAATGTTACGAGCAGCAACATTATTGAGTCTGCTGTAGCAAGAAATTGATCATCGGTTGGATTGCCACGAGCAAAAGTTAGTTTCTTAAATTTTAGATCATCCCTTCCGTGTTGCAACTTACTTCTGAAGCTTTAGATCTTTGTTCTGGAATCATGGTTAAAAGTGCTAGAGACAATAACTAAGAAATATAGCAAATCCCTCCATTAATGTTTGTCCTTCAATTCTCTGTCTCTTTCTGCTTAACAACTGAAGTTGTGAATAGCCACTGCAACCTCCCGTAAATACTCCCATTCATTAGAATAAGCAGACCATTTTTCCATGATCAAGAATGGACATAATTACTGATAAATAGTATACTAGAAAGTAAAGAAAATTGACAAGAAACTGTCCACCCAAGTAATTGAAATATGATGTTCAATCAATTGAATCTTTAACATTGATCTAAACCTTTTAGATCTCGGTGAATGTTATGTGTCTCATGATTACAGAAAACAGACACAAGATTGTAATACATATTCTTTTCAGACGTGGAAGCAAAAATGAGATGCAACGCATGGTCCACGAGAAAGATGCAAAAGGTAGCTTCTTTCTTTTCCTTAGTTTGCAAGCAAAGCTATTAGTTAATTTTTTTTGGAAAGTAATAAGCTTAATTACTTTTGTGCACAAAAGTTTTGATATTTATGATTTGATATAATTAATAATTTTAAAACATTTTTAATATTGATTAATTAAGTTGGAGATTAATATTGGATGTTTTAGAGGTGTAAGGAAAACATTTTGATTAAAAAGCATGTTACGCTAATTTGTTTTTACCACTAAACATTATTTGGTAAGATAATCCTTTGTGGCTGAAAGATCACACTTCGAGTCATAGAAACAGCCTCTTTATAAAATACAAAGAAAAGATTGCGTACAATTGATGAGCTTCTTCCGACTTCCACAAAGTGAAGAATCTTATGCACTGAGGCAATCATTTAATTTTTTATAAAAATGTCAGTTTTGAGTTAATAGAATTATCTACATTTATTAAAAAGACACTCAAAATTGATTAGAGTTTATCGAATCAATGTACTTAAAAATAATTACATTTAGAATTGTTTGTACTACTTACCTGAAATAAATTCAAAATGTTCGTATTTTTTTAATTTTTCTTTCGAAAGCAAATGAGATCTGTTCTCAAGTTCATGTCATTCAAGTCTTCTCCCAGCGAATTTTCTTTCTGTATGTTAGTTTTTTAACCAATTGTCGGTGCATGCCTTTTACGTTTGAGAGGGGTTGTCTTTCTGAATGTCTGAAATAGAAACCATTCCATCCCTTTCTGTGATCCAAAGGGACAGCAACCTAAATTTTCCCAACAACTTTTGATATCACAATCTCGGCTTTGTGGTCCATTTTGATTTCACAACAACATTGAGCAACAAACAAGCAAAGAATAAAAGCCATTGAATAAAGATGAGCCCAGTGAAGAGGACTCAGGTAAATTGATGACAAGCAAGCACTCGTGTTAAGAATAAATAAACAATACTGATTATTGCTAATAAAATTATATATATATATATAGAAATGTAACATGTGATGGGGAAGGCCAGAAATAAATAAATGGAAAATAATAGTCAAAATAGACACGTAGAGCTATCTAGAGGAAAATGGAGCTCAGAATTGCACATCCCAGTGCCACTCCTCCCACCCTGCTCCGTATGGTTTCTGCTCCATTCTGCAATTTTTCGGACAACAAAAAGAATCTGAGTGTCAATAAGAACTTGATTAAACAATTCTCGTATGCTTATTTAATGAACTAATCAATCTTTATTATTGCAAGTTGATGAGAGGAGCGTAGATGCTGCAGTCATTAATTGTTTGAAAGAAGTCACAGCTCATAAATGACGACTTCTTTAAAAAATCTTCACTGTTTAAATTTCTCCAATGGGCCGTTAGCTTGATTTTTTCTCATCTGCATTTTTCAGGTTTCAAATTCACCAAGAGCTCACAGCTTCACATTCAGAGATTTGGCTCACTTTGATTAACAACGAGACAATGTTAAAATCTAACGACAGCCTATGCGTTTCCACACGTGGAGGGTGCTAATCACGCGCCACTGGCTCGAGTTTTATGCGGTGTTGACTCTTTCTTTAGTAACTCAGCCACCGTCCACCGACATTGTTGAGAAGCAACAATGTCTGTCCGTACTGACAACTAAGTGTAATAAGTAATAATCAGTGCACTTTAGCGAAAATATATGCTTGCCACTACCGTATACCTCATGACTTAGATCTTAAAGGGAGCTTAAACTGAATACTTCTAGATCGGGAAGCGCATTGCACTCACGGTACACACTAGAGTCTAGACTTACGAAAGAAAATTTAGAAAGCGACAGGGGTTCAACACGTACCAAATCGGCCACCGAAGGACTGGGAGACTCGTCGTCACTCGGTCCAGGAGCCTCCGCAGGTGGTGCCGGTGGTCCTAGCAACTCCGGAGTCGGAGCAGGAGACGGAGTTGCCGCGTGCTTCTTCTTCTTCGACTTCTTCTTGCTCGGAGCAGGTGCCGGAACTTCTGCAGGAGGCGCTCTCGAAGGAGCCGGAGGCCCAGTCGCTGGAGAGCTTGTCGGAGGAGTGACCGGTGCAGGCGCGGGTGGAGAGCTAACTGGAACTGGAGTTGGCGGAGAGCTAACGGGAACTGGAGTTGGTGGAGAGCTAACGGGAACTGGAGTTGGTGGAGAGCTAACCGGAGTGACGGCTGCTGGCGGTGTTGCTGCTGGAGTCTTCGCCGGGGCTGGAACAGTTTGCTTTGCCGGAGAAGCGGCTGGTGTCGTAGCCGGTGGTGAAGATGCAGGAGCTTTTGTCGGTGCGGGCGATTTTGGCTTGGAAGCAGGAGCTTTGGCCGGTGCAGTTACAGGAGCAGCAGGAGGAGTCACCGGTGTAGTAGTCGGAGCGGCCTCTGGAGCTTGACCTCCAACGCCGGCGACGACGACGCAGAGCAATGCGAGTCCAAGGACATTTCTACGATCCATTTTGACAGAGATACCAGAGCTGGAGAGTAAACTAAGTCGCAGAAGTGTTTATATATATATCTATATATATAGAGAAGGTTGCCCTTGTTGTATGGTGAAGGAAAACAAAGTAACGGACAATTGTAGATAGATCTGGATCGTACATCAAAGTTGGGCCCACTTCACTAGCCGTTTGATTACGGGGACCACTGATTTTGGAGTCAGACACAGAGGCAGGGAGACACAGTCTGGAAAGGGCCCCACGGAGTCCAACTGGTTGCGTCAGCGCATGTGAGAGTTTGATTAACTTAATATAGAAACGACATGTCGTGTGCTGATATAACGAATTAAATTATCGCAACATTAGCATCATAACGATTATGGGGTTGGTGTTGATCTGGTCTGGTGTTTTTATACAGCTGCTTATGATTAAGGTGGGGACGATGCCAGTTTGACAGCCCAATAGACGCATACCACGTGTTATGATGATAAATAATTGTAGGGGAAGTTATGGTAACTTTAGTTGGAATTCTGGCCCACTGTCTAACAGGTGTGGTGGGAAAGTTGTGTTGTGAGTCTTGCACATATTTACTAAAGAGGTAAAAGTGAGAAGCTTGAAAATCCGGCAAAGGGGAAATACTCTCTTTTCTCTAGTGATTGTCAATGAGTATTTTTATATAGATGTGTGAGAGTAGAATCCCTGAAAGTACAATATGGTTTCCATTCCATTTCCAGCCAAATTTTGGAAACAAACATTTTGGTCTTAATTTCAGAAACATTTCATAACCATTTGGAAGAGGATAATTTCTGCCATGTTCTCACTTCGTTAATATAATAAACATCAATGATTTCACTTGGAAGTACATTAGTTTTGGAAACCCAGATGTCCTTCCTTTTGTGACAAACAAGCTACTTATGGCTCTTAGGTATCTTTCCGATGTGGTTGAATGAAACTCTCAAAGGACGATGAGTTTTAAAGTTCTTTCTAATTGATCCATAAGGCAAAATGGGCTAGTATATTAATAAGACAAGACTTTCACGATCAAACCAACTGTCCTTCGTTGCTCACTCACGTGGACCACTTGCTCATGGTGAATTTGGAAGCATGACACATAATTAGGAATGACAATAAAGAGTGAAGCACAGTCTCCACATTGCCAGATCTCACAAACTCCAATATTCTTCATGCTCGAGCTCACCATTGACGATCCCACTCGGAGGTCTACTTTCGGACCCCAAACCCGACCCTTTTAGTTCATTCCATGAAGATAATGACCTCTTCTCCGACGACATGGACATGGAAAACTTGAATCCGTAGGTCCTTTCCCTAACAGTGATAACAATGTTAAGCCCACGCATCGCTACAATAATTCTTCCATTCTCGGGCCTATTGAGAAAAAGAATTTAACTTCCAATCCTTTTCTTTTTACTTTGAAAAAAAAGTTGTGTGCTGAATATAATGAGGTCCTTAATTAAGAGGAATTGTTGTGGTTTCAAAAATTCGGAGAGAATTGGGTTCAGTTTGGTGATCGTAACACACGCTTCTTCCATACCACTGTTTTAGTTCGACAAAACCGGAATCGGATTCATATGATTAAAGATGAGACTGGTAATTAATTGGATTTGGGATGATTTACAAGGCCAAAGGACTATTCTTCATCATTTTTATCAAGTTTATTTGGCCAAGTCTTTGAAATTAGATTTTCTACTGATTTGTCCGAAGTGTACACAGCCAATAGAGGAGAGTTTCCTTTTGGATATTATTCGCATTCCAGAAACTGATGAAGTCATTGCAGCTTTAAAACAGATGGCCCCCTTTAAATCTCCTGGCCCGAATGGTTTTCAGGCAGGCTTCTATCAGGCTAATTGGCCCATTGTGGGGAATTCGTTGGTTTCCTTTGTCCAAGATGCGTTTACAAGGGGGAGTTTTGATGATACTCTAAGTCGGGTGTTGATTTGCCTTATCCCTAATTTGAGCATCCAGAAACGGCTGCTCAATTTCGACCAATTTCGCTTTCTAGTGTCTCGGTAAAGCTCATGTTCAAGATCATTGTGAATCTCCTCCGACCTTGGCTCCAACAATTTACAGCACCTATTCAAAGTAGTTTTCTTCCGAGTAGAGGTGCTTCTGATAATATTATTCTTGTTCAAGAGACTATTCACTCTTTCTCTCAAAAGAAAGGGAAACGTAGCAGTTTGATGATGAAGATTGATTTCGAAAAGGCTTATGATCGTATTAATTGGGAATTTTTTAGATGGGTTCTTCAAGATGTGGGGTTTCCTTATACCATTGTGTCTCTGATCATGTTCTGCATCACTTCTACCAAAATGAATTTTCTTTGGAATGGGGAAGTCACTAATTACTTTAAACCGTCTCGAGGTCTCCGTCAAGGTGACCCTTTTATCTCCTTATCTTTTTGTTTTATGTCTGAATAAGCTTTCTTGCTTGATTGAACAAGAAGTAGTGGTGGGTACCTGAAAGCCTATTAATTTGTCCAGGGGTGGGCCTACTATTTTCCATGTGATGTTTGTTGATGATTTAATCTTGATGGACGAAGCTTTCATTAAACAAGGCAAAACTGTGCTCGCCTGTTTAGATAATTTTTGTACTTTTTCCAGTGCAAAGGTTAATGTCGCTAAGTCTAGATTTTATGTTTCTTCGAACACTACAAAGAAAATGGTAAACAACATTCAAAGGTGTACCGGTATTGCTCCATGTGTTGATCTTGGATTGTATCTTGGTGTTCCCCTTCATACGCAACGTGTTTCTCCAAGAATCTATAACCATATTCTAACGAGGATCAAGAAGAAATTGACTGCTTGGAAAGCTGATCAACTCTCGCTTGCTGGTCGAGCCACTCTTGTTCAATATGTTAGTAATACCATCGCTATGTACATTATGCAAACCACGCGACTTCCTATCGCTGCATCCACAAAAATTGACTCTCTAAATAGGAAATTTCTTTGGGGTTCAACGAATACGAAGCAGAAAATGCCGCTATTTAAATGGGATATGGTGTGTCATCCACGTAAGGAAGGTGGCTTGGGTTTTCGTAAAATTGTAGATATGAACTTGGCTTTGTTGGCTAAGCTTGGTTGGAAACTTGAGTCGAATGCTAGCGATTTATGGGCTTGTGTTTTAAAGGCTAAATGTTTTCCAGGCTCTACATTTTTGCAATTGCCAGTCAAATCTGTCACTTCTCATACTTGGAGGAGCATTTGTGCTAGTAAGAATATTGTTAAGGCCGATTGTTCCAGATTAGTTAGGTATGGTGATCAAACATCCTTTTGGTTTGACAAATAGCTAGATAACTCTGCGTTAGTCTTGCTAATTGATCCACATTCCCTGCCCCCTTTGCAAGATGTAAAATTATCTGATTATTTGGATAATGAAGCAGCTTTTCGAGATATTATGAACTCCTTCCCCGCAGCAACTCGTAATCTTCTCTCTCTTTTCATGCCTGTTCGTGCAGAACCGGACAGGACTATTTGGTCTGCTTCTCCCTCTGGTGTGTTCTCGGTAAATTCAGCTTATAATCTTCTGCTTGGGCCATCACAAGGGAATTTCAACTGGAACTTAGTTTGGAAGAAGAACTTGCCTCCGCACATTAAGTTTTTCTTGTGGCTTGTAGCTCATAATCGCTTGTTGACACGTGAAGCTTGTGTTTGACGCCATATCACTATTATAGGTAATTGTCCAAGATGTGACAATCCTTGTGAATCAATCTTACATTTACTTCGAAATTGTCCAAGGTTGCAGGTCCTCTGGTCCTCTTGGCTCCAAGGTCGTCGGTTAGATATTTTCAATTATTTATCTCTTGTTGATTGGACTCGCGTTAATTGTTGTAACTCTTCTTTCCTTGTAGCTAATAATATTCCCTGGGCTGACCTCTTCTGTTATATCTATTGCTATATATGGAGCTGGCGTAATTGTATTGTTTTTGAGCCAGAGTTTGTCTGGCCCTCCCATGTTACTAATGTCATTTGTACAAGTGTACAGAATTTTCACAGATATAGCACAATGCAAAAGGCATTGATGATGAAACAAGATATGCTAATTGCTTGGAGTCCATCACCCACTGATTGCATCAAAATTAATGTGGATGGCTCAGCACCCACAAATCCAGGAGACACAGCGATTGAAGGCCTTGCCAGGAATGCTGAAGGACGTTGGCTGTGCAGTTTCACAAGGAGACTCGGTTGGGGAAACATTATGAGAGCTGAATTGTTCGGAATTTATTTTGGACTGTTGTTGGCATGGAATCGAGGCTTCCGCAATGTGTCTCTTGAATCAAATTCTCTTTTAGTTGTTAACAAAGTGAATGGCGACCTTTATTCTACAGATAAATTCTATCCAATTATTCGTGCCTATAAGGAACTGCTTAGTCTCCTTTGGCATTGTCGTATTGTGCATATTTATCGCGAAGCAAATATGTGCGCTGACTACTTGGCTAATTGGGCTTCTGGAGGCCCTTTTGCAGTTACTTACCTGGAGAACCCCTTAGACAGCTTCATCATTTTCTTCAGGAGGATCTCTTGGGTGTTGTTTGGCGTAGAGCCGTCCCTATTCGAACCTAGCAATTTTTTAATTGCTCACTTATACCCAAAAAAAAAAGAAAGCTACAACTTTTAATAAATAAATTGAGATGTAGAATGCCAGTCCCATACATGCCAAGAAATTCTTCCTTTATCTAGAGGGCGGTGGTGACGACCGAGCAAGAGGCAGGTGACAGCAAAGACGACCAAATGGAGAGAAGAGAGATGCACAGGAAGTTGGGGTCCTTGAGGAAGGATTTTCTGTTATCTACCAATTAATAAACGATGTTGTTTTGTATTATATGAAAGGTGTGGACTTCAAGTTGACTCGGGACAAGGAGCTTGAACCCGAATAAAAAAGATCAAATATGTCAACTTCGGATTAGACCAAACCAAAGCTTGATTAGTAATGGGTTTTAAGTGTACTTGCATGAATATTTTCTTGTTAGCCTGACAGCAAAAAAAACACTTATAGATTTTACCGTCCGCCATTACCTGTAATCTGAGACCACAATATCTCCAGGTAATATATGAGAAAGGATCCGAATTACCTAATCTGTATACCTACCCTCACTAATTGCACTTTAGGCATCTTTACTAACCAAATTCGTGGTCCAAATCCTCCGCAGAGTAATTTGCTTTGCTTTGTCAATTATTAGGGTGTTGTAATATCGGATTAGGCTTTGCCGTATGTGTAGTGGAATAAAGTTACTGGGCCATGTTATTGGGCTAACTGTTAATGGGTAGGTTAGTCCATTAAGCCTTAGGGTTTAACACGGAGGGTCCCTGACCTCTGTCATTATATATGCATGGTTACACCTCATTCGGTAACTCACTCTGATCAATAACATATTGTAGTCAAGAGGACAGAAGTACTCTCCAGTTGTTCAAAACATCGATATGGATCTATCAAGCGTTTCAGGCATTTCTAAACTACGTTCTATAATTTACATGCCGTAAGTCAATCACAGTTTGTTAATATTGTATAAGACAATATTCTTTCAATTGGTATGAGAGCTGTTGTGATTTGATTTATAGGTGTAGAAAGTTAAATCTTACTCGTTTAGAATTACATGGAATCCTATAACACGGAAGGTGAGACAAATTTCTTTTGAATGTTTTAATGATTTCATGGATTGTTTGAATATATTTTTAAAGTATCTTAAACCCTGTACCATTCCAGAATTCATGTCATACTTGTTTTGATGTTGTTATATGAACATGCTGTAATAAACCCTAAACCTCCCATTGTTAATTGGATTATTTGCGACCCCGTCTTTTCCCAAAGTTTCCCCCCCAAAGTGGTTCAAACCAATGAAACAATGGCCCTCTGTGTGTGTGTGTGCTTTGTCGCTGATGCTGAGAGGCTTGAAGGTTTGCTGGCAGCGTTTCAAGCGTTTCAGAGAAAACGCAGAAGAGGCGAATCTGGGACGATGAACAGGGGGTTTGTTTCAACGCACGTAACGACGTCGTAGTCTCCATCGCCGGTCCAGAAGCCAGGTCGGGGTTGGGGGTCGCGATATCCGTTGATGACGTCATCATGACACCAGCATAGCACAGGCACTTCGGGTCAGTTGCGGTTACGGGTTGGGTTCTCGGGTCGGTTCAAGGTTCAGTTCGAGGGGCGGTGGCGGGTCACCAGATACGACGTCAGCTAACGTCACTGGGACTGGCTCACTCGCGCCTCCTGGCGCATGTGGCGCGTGAGGGCCGTATGAATATTATTTTTTGCAGTTTTTTTATTGTTAATTATTTTTAATTTCTGATTTATTAGTAATTTTGTAATAATTTTATGGTCATGAAAATTATTTATGTTGGAATTTAGTTTGTTTTGAGCTTTAACATTGAGATTTGAGTACTTTACTCTCGGAATTTTGACCTGGAATTTTTCTATGTAATCTTTTGAACGTATTTACTATGACATATATGAAATACTCTCCCAACTAGCACCATTCAAATGTAGAACAAATTTTGGAAGCATATTTATGATATTTAAATGTTGGTAAATCGATTTAATTTTCTAGAACTGCTTCTAAATTTTGGAACCTTGGTTCACATGTCCAGAAAGTAAGGATTTAAATAATCTTATCTGGTTGTAAGCCTGCCCATCACAGGAACAATTCAGATGAGAGCTTGTGTAAATTATTTCTAGAATTTGTTTTGAAGAAATTGCATTATTAGTATACATACCCTATCGGAATGATATTAATGATGTGATATTTTGTGTTTATGTTCTATATTGGTGTCGGTGCTAGGCGTGTTTTTGGTTGATTCTTTTCGTTGCTTAAATGTTATATTTTTTTGATTTTAAATGCCCCATTGGTGTTAAATCTTGAAATGTAGTATTTAAGATGAGAGAGTGTGCTCGTGGATTGTAATTGAGGACCCTATCGGCACAATTACGGTGACATGAGAGCTCTAGATTTAAAATCAACCATATTTGATACCTCCAATATTGACTAAATCTTCCATTTGTTTTTTGCGTTTCAGTTGCTTCTATTGCTACTAAGTCTAACGCAGCGATTATTCTGACTAGGTCTAATTATGAGGATTGGTTGGACTCTATGAAGCTGAGTTTGGCCATGATGAACATGGACATGGCTTTGACAGAGGACGCACCTCCTATGCCATCACCTGAGTCTTCTGAACGTGAAAAGGCTATATATAACAAGTGGCAACATTCTAACAGGGTGTGCCTGATCTTTCTGTCTTATCACATGGATAGGACCATAAAGAAAAGCATTCCAGAGTATGCCACTGCAAAGGGATTCTTGAAAGCTATGGGTGAAAAATTCCTTAAGATTGACAAATCTGAGAAAGGTCACTATTTATCTCTTTTAAGTAAGACCAAGTATGATGGTCTAAGCGGTGTTCGTGAGCACTGCATGAAGCTTCTGCATTATTATAACAAGCTGCAGGATATGAAGGTGGAACTAGGTGAGAGTTACCTCACTTGGCAAATTCTTAAGTCCCTGCTTCCCCAGTTCAGTGTCATGAGAACCACCTACAATACTAATCAGGGTGAATGGACTGTGAATGAGTTGATTTCTATTGTTACTTAAGAAGAAGAAAATATGAAGAAGAGTACATCTCATGCTGTTTAGGCTATCATGCATAACTCCATACAAAAGAGGAAGTTTGATAATGGTAAAAAGAAGTTCAAACGCTTTTCTGATAAGAAGAAGGCTATGAATGCAAAGAAATCTTTTGAAGGTAACTGTAATTGGTGCAAGAAGTATGGGCACAAGCAGGTCGATTGTAGGAAGTTTAAAAGTTGGCTTGAGAAGAAACAGAAGAAAGGTAATCCCTTAGTTTTCGTCTGTTTTGAATCAAATTTGGTTGATATTCCACTCAATTCTTGGTGGTTGGATACTAGGGCCTCTATTCATGTTGCAAACTCCTTTTCAGGTGTTCAAAAGGAGCAGGAGGCCAAGTGATGGGGAATTACAAGTTGCGGTTAGAGATGGTAGCAAAGTAGGCATGGAGCATGTAGGGCTTATTAGTTTAAGATTATCTTCTAGTCATATTTTGAATTTGAATGACACTGTTTATGTACCTTCTATGAAGAGGAATTTGATTTCAGTTTCTGTTTTGGATCAATGTGGATATTCTTTTCATTTTGGTAACGGGAAAGTTACCATTTATTATGATTCTTGCATTGTTGGCTATGCTATCTTTTCCGATGGCTTATACATGTTACAACTCGATTCCAATCAACCAACTGTGAATTCTATTAGTGGCACTAAGCGCGGTAGATTGAATGAGAGTTCTGCTATGCTATGGCACAGACGCCTTGGTCATATTTCCAGAGAGAGAATTGAGAGAATGATCAAGGAAGACATTTTACCTGAATTGGATTTCTTAGACTTCAATACGTGTGTAGAATGCAATAAGGGCAAACTTTCCCCCAAGACAGGGAAAAGGGTAGGTACTCGAAGTCAAGAAATTCTAGAGCTGATCCACACTGATATCTGTGGTCCTATCACTCCAACCACTATAGGTTGCTACAGATATTTCATTACTTTCACTTATGACTATTCCAGATTTGGCTGGACTGAACTCATTCGTGAAAAGTCTGATTCTTTGGAGGCTTTTAAGAGTTTCAAAGCAGATTGTGGAACTCAAAACAGGGAAGCAAATAAAGGCAGTTAGATCTGATAGAGGAGGAGAGTTTTATGTCAGATATAATGAAGCTGGCAGAAACCCTGGGCCATTTGCTATATTTCTTCAGGATTGTGGAATTGAAGGTCAATACACAATGCCTGGAATTGAAGGTCAATACACAATGCCTGGTACATCGGAACAGAATGGGATTGCTGAAAGGCGAAACCGTACTCTTATGGAAATGGTGAGGTGTATGCTTGCACATTCTTCTTTGCCAGAATATCTGTGGGGTGATTGTTTGAAGACTGCTGTTTATATTTTGAACCAAGTACCTAGTAAATCGGTGCCTAAAATCCCATATGAGTTATTGACCGGCAAGAAACTGAGTTTGCATCATTTCAACGTTTGGGGTTGCAAAGCATAGGTAAGACCTTATGACCCACAGTTGAAGAAGCTTGATTCCAGGACCATCAGTGGATATTTCATTGGCTATTGCATTGGCTCTAGAGGATGCAGATTTTACTGTCCATCTCATTCGACCAGAATAATTGAATCTAATCGAGCTATTTTTCTGGAAGATTCAATGGATGGAGGAATAATAGAGCCACGTGATGTCTCCATCAATTTAGAGGGTGTAGATGTACATGTACCCATTGATTTAGCGTTTCCAACTCAAGCTGTTCCAGTTGTTGATCCTGTTGGAAACGTTGATCTTCCTATCCCACAACCCTCAATGGACAGAGGACCAAGCCAAGTAGAGGAGCAAGTGTCACTGAGAAGATCTGAAAGAGTACGCAAATCCACTCAAAGGGAGGAGTACGTATATTTGGAGGAACATGAGTACCACATTAGTGACCTGTCTGATCCCTACACTTTTCAGGAAGCTATGGCTAGTCCCCACTCTTCTCAGTGGAAAAATGCCATGGAGGAAGAACTACTCTCTATGGGACATAATGACGTTTAGGAGTTAGTTGAATTACCGCCTGGTTGTAACACTGTTGGTTGCAAGTGGGTATTCAAGACTAAACACAACTTTAGAGGAGAAATAGAAAGGTACAAGGCTAGATTAGTAGCCAAGGGCTATAGTCAGAAGAAAGGGGTTGACTACAAAGAGACCTTTTCACTTGTTTCTACTAAGGACTCATTACGTATTGTGATTGCTTTGGTGGCTCATTTTGACTTAGAGTTGTACCAAATGAATGTTAAGACTGCTTTTCTGAATGGTGATTTGTTTGAAAGCGTTTATATGGATCAACCTCTTGGTTTTTAGAATCAGGGTCAGTAGCATCTTGTATGCAAGTTGAAAAGGTCCATATATGGTCTGAAACAGACTTTGAGACAATGGTACTTGAAAATTCATAATGTTGTCTCTTCGATTGGATTTAATGAGAATCCAGCTGATTAGTGGATTTATCTCAAGGTGAGTGGGAGCAAATTTGTCATCTTAGTATTATATGTTGATGATATACTGCTTGCAAGCAATGATCTGAACCTGCTGTGTGAGACAAAGCAAATGCTGTCGAGCCACTTTGATATGAAAGATCTTGGAGATGCCTCTTTTGTTCTAGGCATTCAGATCTATTGTGACAGACCCCGAGGTATACTTGGCTTGTCTCAGAAGACATACATTGAGAAAGTATTATCCAGGTTCGGAATGAAAATTGCTCCTCATGTGCAACACCTGTGTGCAAAGGTGATATTCTTTCAAAATCTCAATGTCCTCAGAATGATGAGGAAAGAGACAATATGGCTAAAGTCCCACACTCATCTGCGGTTGGTAGTCTTATGTATGCTAAAGTTTGCACACGTCCTGACATTGCCTATGCTGTTGGTGTGCTTGGGAGATTCTTGAGCGATCCTGGAGTGGAACACTGGAAAGTTGCCAAGAAAGTTATGAGGTATTTGCAAGGTACCAAAAACTATATGCTTACCTACAGAAGATCCAGTCATATTGAGGTGATTGGATATACTGATTCGAACTATGATGGTACCATAGGTGACCAGAAATCCACTTCTGGATACTTGTTCCTAATGGCTGGAGGTGCTATTTCATGAAAAAGTTCCAAGCAGACTACCACGACCGATTCGGTTATGGAGGTAGAGTATGTAGGTTGTTTTGAGGTTACTAAACAGGCTATATGATTGAGAAACCTAATTTCTAGTTTTTATCTTGTGGAGAGTGTTTCTAGACCTTTGACCATTTATTGCGACAACTCTGCCGCCGTTTCTTACTCTCGCAATAACATAATCACGGCACGCACCAAACACTTTGACATCAAGTATGAGTTTGTGCGAGAGAAGATTCGAGAGTTACAGACCAGTATTGAGCACATAGGCACTGAGCTTATGGTTGCGGACCTACTGACCAAAGGCTTGACAGCTGTAATTTTTCAGGGTCATGTAACTCGTATGGGCGTTATTAAAATTGATGATGCTCAGGGTTAGTGGGAGTTTGGTAATGTATGGCATTTATTAAACTGATTTTGATGTAATTCAGTTGTTTATGTCTCGAGACACTTATGGACCATTGTTATTCTATTGTTACTGTCCATATCATTATTATTGTTTAATGTCATATTTTGTTCGGGTGCATATTGTGTCATACTTATATTGTATAAGAGAGACAATTTTGTTTTAGTCTCAATGTTGAATTTATACTTATACAATATGTAGTTGGTATAAGGGTTGTAGAGACATTTTAGTCTCGTTGTGATAATAAGAGACATTTTGTTTAAGTCTCGATTTTGTGATACTGAGATGTTGTGTCAGATATATTGTCTTAGTAGGCATCCTTGTTAGATGTTTGGACCGTTATTTAGGACTGCATATGGATCATATTTGGTAGTCTATGTGCTAAACCCAGTTATCCACATTACTCAAGTTAATTGGGATATGATACTTTGACATGTATGATGTTCAGTGACCCTATCGAACACAACTTCTGCATTATTGAGTATTTGTCGTCTCGTTTGGCTTGAGGATTGTTGTTGTTGTTTACGGCCCTTGCTTTTGTAATTGACCGATTGTTATAGTCACATCACTGTGACATTGAATCTAAAGGTATTTTCAGAAAACTCTTAGTTCATGTTAGTTCAAGTGGGAGAATGTTAAATTATGAACTAACATTAACTATAATTTAATATTAAAATCTTAGATTCAATGTTGGGTCAATTATTAGGGTGTTGTAAAGCCGCATTAGGCTTTACCGTATGTGTAGTAGAATAAGGTTACTGGGCCATGTTATTAAACTATCTGTTAATGGGTAGGTTAGTCCATTAAGCTTTAGGGCTTACGTGGACGGTCCCTGATCTTTGCCATTATATATGTGTGGTTGCTCCCCATTCGGTAATCACTCTAATTAATTGCATATTGTGGCCAAAAGGACAGAAGTACTCTCCAACTTCTCAGAAACAGAGATATGGATCTATCAAGCGTTCCAGGTATTTTTAAACTACATTCTATAATTAACATGCCGTAAATCAATCACAGTTTGATAATATTGTATGAGACAATATTCTTTCATCATCTTCTTCTTTTTTGCAGTATTGAAATTTCTTAGTTTAATGCTTCTTCTTCTTTTTTGCGGTATTGAAATTTCTAGGTTTAATGCTTCTTCTTCTTCTTCTTCTTTCTTGCGGTATTGAAATTTTTGGGTTTAATGATTCTTCTTCTTCATTTTTGCGGTACTGAAATTTCTGAGTTTAATGCTTCTTCTTCTTCTTTTTTGTAGTATTGAAATTTCTGGGTCTGAGTTGCATTTTGTGTAGATGGCTATTGCGTAATTGCATTTTGAAATTACAGTACCGCTTTCTTCTTCTTCTAAAATTACGATACTGTTTCTTCTTAACGTAATTGCATTTTTCATAGAGGGCTATTGCATAGAGGGCTAACGTAATTGCATTCTGCTTTTGCTTTTGCTACTGCTCGTTCAAGGCGGCCTCTTGTTTATTCTTCTACTTCTACAACTTGATTTTTCCTTATAAAGATAATTTATTTTTATTAAAGAACAAAAATAAAAAAGATAACATCAAACAAATCTAAGCAAGATAGTTGGAGATGGAGATGAACAAAAATATTTGTAATTATAATATTTTAGGGATTGAATCAATGAATTGGTATCATGTGAATGTGTGTATTCATGGAGTTTCATTTTGTGATAAGAAATCCAAAGTATTTATTTTTAGTAAACACAAGTCCATGGAAAGAAATGGAAAGAAAAATGGGAATATCTAGATTAATAGCATTGTTAAGCTAAGCTATTAAACTTCGAACCAAAAATATCATCAAGCCTTAACTCGGCTGATTGACCTTTCAGCAGACAAAGGATGCACCATATAACAGGAACAAGATAGCAGATAATAATAATAATAATAAGAAAAATAAAAATAATAATAATAATAATGATAATGATAATAACAATAATAATAAATTATTAATAATAATAATAAGAAGAAGAAAATAAAATAATAATAATAATAATAAGAAAATTAATCATTATTATTATTATTATTATTATTATCATCATCATCATTATAATGTAATTAATGAAGACTATAATGGATATTTTGGTTTTTTATTAGTTATTTTCTTGTCACTCCAAATTTACGTTTTAAACCAAACATTGACATATAAAATTTTTAGAAATAAATCAAATTAAATAATGCTCATTCCGTTATATTCTTCGTCTATTTTATTTCTAGGAATAACCATTTTATTCCTTATCTATTCTAGTAAGTGAACCCAAAGAAATAGATAAGAAGCCGCTATGCTAATTCAGCCAATCGTTTCAATGATCTTCAACATTAATTTAACGAGTAGAAAATGACAATTACATATAATTTCCATTGAAATGTTCTGTTTGTTGCAAACATTCAACCATAATCCAGTGCAAGTGTAGTAGTGCAAACTGCAAAGACGAAGAAAAGTAGTAGAAAGAAACCTAAAGCCAAAAAGAAGAGAAAAAGAAAGCCAAAGACTAGGACGACTCAAGATTAATCAAGCCAAAGGCTGGGACGACTCAATATTTAATCAATTTATGGAGCGCTCTTAATCCCTGGCGCAACCAGCATGACTTGACGTCCACTGCAGTCCACACCCGTAGCAGAACTCGAAGTTACATCTGCGCGCGTTTTCCACACGACTCACTTACAATTATGTATAGAGCAACACATACTACTTTAAAGTATTACTGTAAGTAAATTTTTTATATGAAAATTTTCTTTTTTTATTTTAATAAATAATTTTCTAATGTTAATATATCAGAGCTTATTAATTTTCAATACTTAAAACTTAATTTTAATATGTCGAAACAAAATTTAATAAATTACACTTCACAAATAAATTCTTATTATTTTAATTTATTTAATTTTTCATATAAACTTAATTTATGAAATACTTTTTAAATTGAGTTTTTATTTCATTTCATTTTATTTTAATATTTTAGGATTCCATCCTGTACCGATCTAATTTAGAGAGAATAGTGATTCAAAATGCATGGAAAAGAAGTGACCTGCAAGTGATATGGGGGCAACCCTCTGTCCTCTCTACATAGAAGTTGCAGTTCGGGCATCGACTCCATTTCTGATTCCTAGCTAGTTGAACCACCATTAGGTCTTCCCTTTCTCTATCGTCCGTGTTCAATCTCTGCACCTCATCGCATTCAAGTCCTGCATGCCACGCCACGTTGCATTGTACACAGAACAACCTGTGACAGTACGGACACTCAGACTCTCTTATCACCTCATCATCATCTACGATCAGCATCGCTGAACAGTCCCTGAAAGGACAGTAAACCTTCGCCGATTCTCGGATCGCCTCCTCGCAAAGCGC
>JAOTAY010000191.1:3865181-3876191 GCA_025629805.1 Erythroxylum baracoense | reverse complement strand
CTGATCGAGATTTCATAGGATAAAGCCAAGTAACTCGAGAATAATCGTCAATAAATGTCACAAAATAACGAAAACCATATTTAGATGGAATAGGACAAGGTCCCCATACATCAGTATGCACCAAGTAAAAGGAAGACTCAACTCTTTTATTTAGTCTAGGAGGATAAGAAGCCCTACGATGTTTAGCAAATTGACAAGCTTCACACTCCAAGGCAGATTCTTGTTTCAGACTAGGACATAACTTTTGTAAAACTGTGATAGAAGGATGACCAAAACGATAATGAAGTTGCAAAAGGGAAGATGAGCTTGTGCAAGCAATTGATCGAGGTACTGTCTCAGAAGTTGAATCAAGAACATACAGGCCATTCACCAGACGCCCCTTACCAATAATCTGCTTCGTCCCAAGATCCTGAAAAAGACAATAATTGGGATAGAAAATAACACAACAGTTGAGACTTTTGGAGAGTTGGCTGACAAATAATAGGTTGAAAGGGAATTATGATAAACATAAAACCGAGGATAATGGGAGAGAATTTGTTGGGTTTGCTGTCCCACGCCCAATTACAAAAGTGGTAGATCCATTGGCTAAAGTAACACAAGGTAAATCAGTAGTAGATTTGAAATAAGAGAGAATACCTGTGTTGCCAATCATATGATTAGTAGCCCCTGATTCAATAATCCAACTACGAGATGAAGTGAAGAGAAAGGCAGCAGGGTTACCTGTATTAGCCAAAGCTGATGTCGCAGGAGATGGATGTTGCGACTCATAAGTGACTGAAATTTGTTGATAGGAATTGGCTAAACGGGCATACTCATCTGCTGAAATCGTGATAGAAGGCAAGGGTGACTGAGGAAGGGGTAGGATGCCATCCTGAGTAGCCACATTTGCAAACTTTTTGTTATTATTCTTATCCGAGTATTTGGGAGGCTTACCATGTAATTTCCAACAATTCTTCTTGATATGTCCTTCGACTCTGCAGTAATTACAAGTGTGAGGGGAGCCACTGTTCCCGGCAACAGAACCACTATTGTTCCCACTGTTGCCACCACGATTATTATTTGTAACATTGCCCATTAATTCTGTTGAGTCATTGGTCACCATATCAGAAGTCACATCCCCGTCTTTACACACTCGAAGCAAACGGGCATATACTTCTGTAAAGGAAGGAAGTGTCTCATTAGTTAACAATTGTGTGCATGCCACGTCATATTCAGAACTCAACCCTGCTAAGAAACATTGGACCACAATCTGCTCCTCTTGTTCTTGCATTTGCTTTATGTCGGCCACAATTGGAAACATGGCTCGCTTTTCTTCAAAGGCTTGTTTTACTTCAGAATAGTACTAAAACAGCGAGCGACGTATTTGTTCCGCTCGATAAATCTTTAACAGTAATTCATGAACATGAGACGGATCTTGTTTGCAAGCATACAAAAATTCCAAATAATCCCATAGTTCTTTGACACTATCACAATGATTCACAACATCATCAACAGTTGGGTCTAGAGTATTTTGGATTTGATTAAACAATTTATAATCCTCCATTAACCATTTCTTCCGAGCAACAACATCAATCTTAGGTGGCGGATTACTAGTTAGATGATCTTCTAAATCTAAACTAGTCACAAATCTGCGAATAGTTCTTTTCCACTGTGCATAATTTTTTCTTCCAATCAATTTCCTATCAGTAATTCTGGATGAACCCAACGTAATTTCAGTAATAGTCTTCTTATCTCCACCCATATCACTACTCTCAGTAATTTTCCGATTGACAATATTAAGCAAATAAAGGAGGAAAGAAACGGCAGGAACAAAAAAAGAGTATACCTTGGACTGTTTAGAATAAGATGCTTCTCCATTACATAAATACCAACATGTAAATCCGAAACATTCAGCAACACCACAGAAATATCCCAGCAACCACACCAACACAACAGAAGAAAGCTACGAAAATCAGAAGCACTCAACAACAGAAGGAAGATACGGCTGTCTTCTACACCAACACAAACCAACCCCAAAACTGACAGGATATCCAGATAGGGGCAGAGGAGGCAACGTCGGAGGAAGAAATTGGTGTGGAAGACGATGGCTCACGCGCCCTCACGGGCCGGCGCGTGGAGACAGCGTTTAAGGATGGACGGCACGTGTGGGTCACAAGCTCAAGATCCGACGACTTGATTTTAGGGGATGGTTGATCGACACCTGTAGTGTCTTATGGAGGAGGAGGTGAGAAAAAATTTCTCAAAAAAATATACCACCCACACTGTTGGTATACTGCCTTATGATAGGGCAGAAAATAATTTCCAAAAAACTACGGAAGAGACCCAAAAACATGATTAGGCTCTGATACCATGAGAAGAATGAGAAGAAGTTTTCTGTGTATTACTTAGAATAATGTTACAGGTATTTATACTGAAAACATAGGTTTAAAACTAGGAAAATAATCCCTATAATCATGCTAAACCTATAACTATGATATTTACATTAACTACATAATCCCTATAATTATGTAACTGATATATTCTGTAACAGGAACAAAGAAAATGATGTGGAAAGAGAAAAATTACCTTGTATCAATCTGGAGAATTTGTTGAATGCATTCAAAAGCTTTTAGAGGGTTAGCCAAATCATGGTAGAACTGCCAAGTGTTAACAGAATCCACATTTAGAGCAATGACTACTTAATAATCCTGCTTAACACACTAGTGACAAGTTACTGAATAGGCTTTAACGCCGCTCAACACACCAGTGAAACACTATTGAATAGGCTCTATCTAACATTTAAACTGTGAATTGGTTAAGTGCGTACACATCTGCCTCAGAGTTTATAAATATACTCTCAAGTTAGAAGTTTGTCCCTAATTAATGCATATGTACTCTTGAAGAAGGATTAATAAAAAGAACTTCATCTAAATCACAAATATTATTATTTAATAAGGATGTCACGACAATATTTTTGCAACAAGAGTTGGCCATGACAACAAATATCATTTCAACCACAAATTTGATAGTAAAGGGCATAGTTCTTCAAGGATGTAAACTGAATATAGCCTAGAAGCATAAAATAAAGTCCCTAAACAACGATATAATGAGACCTAAACCTTATAGAGAACTTGTCAACTCAATGAATGCATACAAGAGGAAACAAATAGAAATTTGAAAATCAAGAACATAACTGGAGTTAGACAAAGGTAAAAACAAGCCCTCAAAAACACAGTATTACATAAAGAAAGAGGAATTATTACAACATGGCCTTAAAATGAAGCATTGTCCTTGTTATAAATCGATAAAACACCTGATTTTCTCAACTTAGTTTTCATTTTTAAATGATATTTAATGATCTGTTATCAAATTTGTTTTTGAGCTACATAGATTTGCAAGATCTGGTGCTTGTAATAACTGAAACTTTGCTCTCTGCCAGTGTATTTCCCCTAGAAACATATTTCATGTTCATTTTGTTCCTTTATGACATAACTAATAGCACCAACTAAAAATCAATCTTTTGTGACTGAAGTTGGCCCTTCAATCTTTGAACTAAAAAAGTATATTCTAGCAAATATTTGTGGCTGCAGTTGAACATGGATGCTCACTTCAATTTATGTGAAGATAAAATTACAGATGAGAAACATTGTTGGATTCTTTCAGTAAGAGTTCTGTAATTGTTTACTAATCAAATAGTGAAATAATGAAGTAAGCCACCACATCAAACATGGACAATTGCACGTCCAAATGATGCAGGTTAGGAAAGTTATTTTTCAGACAAATTAGGGCAGATTGTGGCTGGAACTATAAAAAACATATTTAGGTTTAAAGAACACTTCTGGAATAAATTTAACAACTAAACATAAATTGTTGTATCTGTTAGCAAAGTCCCTATTTATAGCCTAATAAATTCGTATTACGAAAAGAAAAATCAAACACAACATAGAAAAACATGGACTTCTTGACCAAAAAAAACCTGAGTAGAATACATTGTGAAGACTATTAAATAAGAAAACACAGAAATCCTGAATAGAATATGCTCCTGAATCACTAAATATCTGTATAATATAAGGATCCTGGTAACAAGATCAAGAATTTGAATCCCTTTGGATGAAAGATCACAGCACTTGTGTATACCTGGGTGAGATGAGCCCGTGCCTCATGGAAATTACAATCAATTTGAATTGATCTTAAGTGTGCCTCCTCAGCCCTTTTATACTCAGCAATTGAAGCTAATGCCAAGCCCTATTGAAATACACTCACTCAATTCAGGTGAAGGAAGTTCCAAGATAATCTAGACAGCAGTAATCAGAAAAGCCTCAGATATAAAGTACTGACTAAATACGTGTAGGCAGACTTGTTATCTTTATCAATCCTCACACATGTAGTGAGGTCTTCAATAGCAGCATGAAAATCTTTAAACTTGAAATTGACAATTCCTGCACTATTAGCAATGAATCAATTATATAAATGGTTGTTTTACAAAAGAGCGTTCATTAGACCATGTTCACTCAGAAAAAAAAATTGTTTGAGGTTTTCTCCACAAAGTTGGATCAGATATCCTGATCATACCACCATGATTTGTCTGTGTGCCGTTAGTGATGCCAAGACAGAGACAATGGCATGAAAATTCCTTACAATGTAACGTAGAATTAGAAAGATGAACATAACAAAAGTTTTCGACTATTATCAAATGTGGTTTCCTAGATGTCACTAATTTAACTCAAGCAAAGGTCACGAGGAATAGGAGATTATAATGCAGTTAACTATATCAGAAGGAGAAACTTGATTGACAACTGTTTGAGAAAAGTACCCCTTTCATGCAATATATCTGCAGAGTTTGGCTCAAACTCTAATGCCTTTGTCAAGTCTTCAATGGCCTGGTATCACCAACAATTAATCAGTCAATAGCATGATCTATGGCAGATAGAGTCAAAAGTTCTAAATAGAAACCTTTCTTGTTGTCTTTGTATAGAAATCATTAAACATAAAAGCTTAAACTGTAGTGTGAGGTCCAAGAATGAATCATATATTACTCCAACACACCCCGCACATGAAGTGAGGACAAATCAAAATAAATCACAAATTCGAGACCAACCAATCACACGACTATGACGTCAACAAACCATTCAATCCAAAAGTTTAAGGTTAATGGTAACAGGTTCTCAGGGTTGTAGTTTAAGCATTGTGAAAATAAACATAGTATAACCTTTTGGATGTCCTTTTCAATTTTTTCAACAAGACCTTAGGCATTTGTTCAAAAGTAAAGCTTTTACCACAGGCATTCAAGAGCTTAGCTTGTCTATAAAAAGTATGGGAAAATTGCTTTTTAGATGAATAAAGACAAAATCACTTGCTGTCAAACATAATATCCAGATAGCATTAATCAAAGATGTAAAAACATATGCAACATACCCAATTAAGATAAACATTTTCTAGTTATGAACAGTAAACCTTGGCAGGTTAAACAATTCTCACCTCTATAGAATCCCCCAAGGCAGCTCGAGCCTGCCCTCTCCGCTTCCATGCCTCACCAGCTGATGGGTTTGATTGAATAGCCTAAGATACAATTTTAATAGCCAGCTTAGGCACTCACAAGAACAACCAAGTGGCTCTTTATAAGCTTTTTAAGCATTGAAGGGTCTACCTTCGAAAAATCAGCAATTGCAGCTTCAAGTTCTCTTTGGAATGCATATGCTGTGCCTCGACCTATTAGCGCCTCAGGATAATTTGGATCCTCACTCAGTATCTGAATAAGAAAAATGTTTAGAAGAATCTCACAATCGTAAAATCAATAAATACCTAAATGAAACAGAAAAGCATCACAATAATGCCTGCCTCCAAAAAATTACCTGGTCAAAGATAGATATGGCAGAAGCATATCTCCCTTCATTAACCTGCAAAGAACCTGATTGTCAAATTGAATCGTACATAAAAATCTACTAATGTTCTATCATCATCACTTTAGGATAAAACTTGTAAAAGTGGCACATGCCTGGCCTATACCCCTCGAGAGTCGGAAATCTACACTTATTGAATTTGAATTTGAAATCTTGGGAAAGCCAAATTTTCCATCTCTCTTGGCTACACCTGATTCATTGTGTTTGTCAGTTTTACGACTTAACTTGCTGGAAATTTCACTTGTATCATCTAACTTGCTGCAAATTCCACTTGTATCATCTGAGGTGTTGAATACTGGAGAAAACTTATTATTAAAAGAGTCAGAGTTATGAATCAGCTCAACAACAGTATCATGAGCTCCATTTTTTTTGCCATCAACCTTTCGACTCCCTCCATTCTGATCAACTGATCCATTGCATATTTCAAAATTGTCCTCAAACTTGTCACGTGTTACAAATACATCTTTCAACTTACTCAATAAACTGGATTCTTCATTCAATTTGGTGGGTTGTATGTAAGTTACACCAGAGTTACCGTTCATATGAAGCCCCGGTTCAGAGAAAGCCAAAAGAAAGTTCTCTCCAGAGTTTGTAAGTACTCCATTTTGTACCTCATTTTCGTCTCCAGAACTGCTGTTAATGTTAGACGCAACTCTTGATTTGACGCATAAATTATGAAAGTCATTCAGATTTTTCTGGTCTGTACAAGTTTTGCTCAATTTGCCATTCATATGTCCTCCTGCCTCAGATACGATTGTAGATAATGTGGACTGTGTCATGTGGTTTTCATGACCAACACTTTTATCTTCTTTTGAAAGCTTAAGAAGTTCTTCCAGTTCGAGCAATTGTTTCAAATCAGCAGACTGGCACAAGGCACATTCGTATCCTTGTTCCCATGCTAAAAGTGCATCCTCTTTCTTACCCAAGGACGAAAATGCTCGACCTATAGCACAAAATTTACACGTATAAGCCGGGGAGACTATTATCAACAAAATGCAACTCAAACATCAGTTGCATTTAAATTATAAGGACATGTAAAGGTATCAAATTATAAGTTTTTTTTTAAGCATACTATGTGAGACACTGACTAGAAGCAACAACTCTAAGTTTTTGATATAACTGATACTGAATAATCTGGACTGAACTTAAGATTTCCATCAAGGAAAAAGTGAGGAAAAGAGAAGGGGAATGGAAATGTATATGCTTTGGGCAATATTTATTTACAGGTAAGCTATTGATTACCATAGCACTCTGTATTCATCATTCTTTTCCCTGCCTATCCATTCAAATGGTACATCAAATTCGTACCCCTGGACATTTAGTGAAACAACACTGGCTGCAGTACCAAACCTTTCTTCTGAAACTCAAAATTCTATCCTCTATAATTCAAGTTAGCCGCTGATTACATTTGTCATTCAAGCGTATATAATCAAACTGTCTTTACCAAACAATCCAAAAGTGAAACTTTCCCGTTCAAAAATTATACAATCATTGTGAAGCTAACAAATTCTACTCACCAACTATCAGAAATGGAGCTAGAAAACGCAAAATTGAATAGAATTTCCAAAGTTCGAGGCACGTTGATTTAAAAAACAACCACCAAACGCAAAACAATACCTTTGAGGATATAAGCTTGAAGAACCGTGGGGTCGAGCTGAAGCGCTCTGTCGCAGTCCTTAATTACGTGCTTGTGGAGCTCCAATTGACTGTAACAAAAGGCTCGATTGCTTCAAGAGAAACAAAAAAAAATCAATCAGACACGAGAAATGAAAATAGATCAATGAGGAAGAATCCAGAAGAGTCGAAGAAGGAACCAGATGTCTTGAGTGGAGACGGAGGAGGACTGAGCCAGGAGCGAGTCCAGGACTCGAATCGCCTTGGACCAATTTCTGGAGGCACAGAGTTTGGCCAGCTCAACTCGCTCGGAAATCGCCGGAGCCATAGCGAGTAGACTCTCACTGCAGCAAGTACTCAAGTTTTCTGCTACGGTGGTTTGAAGTTTCTCAGCGTTGAATATCTGGGTAGAGATAGAGAAGAGAAAGGGTACAATGGGAAGAACAATAAAAACTGGGCGTAACAAATCGAGTTGGATGAAACTGAGTGTCTGAGGATTGCCCTACTACTACACGTGTGGAAAATGCTTAATGTGATAATTGTTTAATTGACGCTTAAATTGATTTTATGACTTTATCTTCATCTTTATATTTTAGAAAATAAAACAAAATTAGCTATTAAACCTTTTTCTTAAGATGACAAAAAAAGTAAAAGAACCGGACAGGGTATCTCACGTGACAAAACGTGAGCTCCGGTGCAAAAAACAGATGCTTCCTGGCAATACAAGTAAAGCATCACGCAGGCTTCGCTGTTTCTGGAGAAGACGAACAGAACCCCCAAGGGCCAAGGGGTGTGTGTCCTTGCCGGTTTCCTTAAATAATTAGGATTTATGACTCTAATTAATTTTAAATATTTGATTAAATAATTTTGAATTTTTAGTCAATATGTGCTAATATTTAATTATTACATAATCATACGTGGTGAGTATGATCCATATCTCTCTCTCTCTCTTTATGGCATTCAATTTAACATTTTATTGTGATTGGTACAATGTATTATGATCATTAATTTACTTGTTTAGCTAAAATAATATAAATTCTACTATATAAGATTTAATATCTTATCTTTAAAATAATCATACTTTAAATTATGCAATATAATAAAAATATCACATCCTAAGTAATTAAGCATGTAATATATGAAAATCCAACAAAATCTTATGCCAATTTTTGATTGAGATTGACAATAAGAAATAATGTTTTAAAAATCAAACCGAAAATTTATCCGATAATACAAAAAGTTTGAAGTTTAGTAATAAATTAAAGAATTTAAAATATAATTGAAAGATATTGTTTTTATCTATCAAAGATTCTGAAATTTAATTAAAAATTATTAAATGAATTAATTGATTTATTTTGGCTTATAATAACTTATTAATTAGTAAAAATATACTAAATAATTAATAAATTGATCAGTTTTTAACAATATGAGTTATTAAAATAAATAAAACTGAAAAGTTAAAACCGAACTAAAAAGTTAAATGGTTCAAAGGTTTTACCGAAAAATCAAATAGATTTTTTAATAATTAACACAAAGTATGAATGGTGCTAATTTTCAAAAATTTTAATTATAAGTAAATAATTTCTAAATTTAATATCCTTTAATATCAAATGAGGTTGAAAATGTATGTATATATATACACACACAAGTACAAGTCTATCAAGCTGCATTTATTTGAAGTAATTATTTAGGCTTAGTCAAGGTAATCAAGTAACTCTAGACTCTAGTACATGGAGTTCGAAATCAAATTATAACCTTGTTTTGAAGTGATGCCACTGCAATAACTTAAAAATTGCAACCATAAAATAAACCAAGGTGAAGAAAAGGTACACGATAAAGCGAATCCATTCACGTACTAGGGCCTCAAAACTTGTTATAGCACGATTTGAGCCTAATGTAAAGCATAACTTGTATATTATATACTTTTAAATAAATCATTCAATAAAATAATAATTTTAAATTTTAAATAAACCATATTATAACTGTTATTAATTTTAGATATCAATTATTGCTGAAAAGTGTGTAATGCAGTCTTGGACAACCTTCAAGATTAGATTCCTGCCATTCACGAGAGTCCACCACATTAGCCTAATTTAACGGGTCAACATCTAATGACGTTTTGATTTTGTTTTAGAAAAATATTAACGTAACTACATGAAGTCCATTTTTGAAAGATTATTATGCAAGTAATTATTCTTAGTGGAAGTGACTAGGGATGGTAATAGGGGATCGGGACCTCGGTCAAGCTAGATATTTCTTATTTAATAAAAAATTAGAAAACGATCTAGTAATTGTTACGTCTCAGGTTGGATTAGATTTGAATAACCCGAGACTCAATATTTTAAAAATTAGGTCCTAGGCTCGATCAACCCAAACTGAGGCTAATCCGAATCCAATTGTGATATCTAGAAGTGGCTCATTTGAGCAACGTTATGAGTATCGTTCTATATCGGTCGAAAAATAAAGCGGTATCTGTTAAAATGATACCGGTCGTGGGTACAGGTTGATACCTGAGTTTTCACCTAGTATCAGCTGGTATTCAAAATACTGGCCGTATATCGGCCAATATTGTAAGGGTTGAAAATATTCAGGACTAATTAGCAAAATTGTTAAATATTTTAACCCCGCCCCCCCTCCCCCAATCTTCATCTGCTTCTCTCTCATTTTTCACCTCTCTCCGAGACACTCTCCCCAATCTTCATACTCTCTCTTGTTCTCCTCTCCGGTGGCTGTTTCTCTCTCTCTGGCCGGGCGGTAACACCACACACCCTCCTCGGTTCCTCCACACCCTCCTCTCTAGTCTCCACGCGTCGCCACTCACGGACTCACCACTATTGAACCATTCTTAGATTTCACTGCACGCCCTCCTCAGTTCCTCCACTCTCCACCACCATCCACCGTCCACCGTCCACCGCTGCTTGTCACCACCGCTTCTGGAGTTGCCACTCGTCAGATCTAGAAAAAAATCCAGATTCATACCTGACTTGACCACAAAATTCCGAACCACATATATTGAGAATTTTTTGGGTGTGTTTTTAATTGCTTTTTCTACTTAATTGCATTTGTGAATTGTGAGTGTGAATGGGTTGGATTGTTGGAAGTTGGAAATAAATCGTGTGGATTTGTGATTTGTGTTGGGTTGGAAATTTGGAATTGAATATTTTGATTGGAGTTGAATGCATAATGCACGGTTTTTTTGATCATGTTGGTTATGATTTGGTTCATTAATGGTACGACTATGCATAAATTGAGATCTTGAATTTTAAGCATACCATACTGTTAGGATTATATATTTTTGTTTTGGCATTTTATTTATTTTAATTGGACATACAATATTCAAGTGTTGAAACTAAAGTAGAACACTTGTATTTAGATTTAAGTGGGATTGTTTATTGAGATGATTGTGGTTTAAATGGATACAATGAGATCTGCGTATTATCTTCCTAGTTGGTGTGGAAGTCCTCTTGATTGAAGCCACGTGTGTGCAGATTTTCTCATGAAGGATTAGATTATTTTC
>JAOTAY010000191.1:3833077-3843807 GCA_025629805.1 Erythroxylum baracoense | reverse complement strand
AACATTGAACAGTGTCATTATAGAAAAGGCGGGGGAGGGGGAGAGACGTTAAGTAACCGTTAGATTAAATGGACGAATGGGATGGATTGCGTGGTCGTTCATCCCGTTCGCCCTTAGTATATATACTTAATGAATAATGATTTGTTTTCCATAGCATGTGATACGCAGAACACAACAATAAGATAACTGAAATAATCATTGGATTCTCATACATTCTTAACCAACTTTTTGATCTCCTAGTAAATCTGGGTAATCAGACAACTCATTCCATCACATCACGCCCACTGTCTCTGTATTCCAAAATCATGCAAGAAAACGACATGAAACATGAATCCTTCCCTGAAACTCTCCTAGTCATATGCTCTTTGGTCTTTTCCTTTCATAACATCAACCCATCCTACTAGCCACTACTTTTTCACTCACGACTTGCCGTTTCAACCGCAACATAGGTAAAAAGCGGCCACTGTCCTGCTTAATCATGACAACCACCTCCTCTTCTTCCACCACCACCATCACCGCCACCACCTTCCGTTTCCATCATTTACACCCATCACGGTCTCAATCCTTAATCACAAAAACTGTGCTCCAAGTCATTAAATGCACACGAAAGCCACTTTTTTTTTTCTCAGGAAAGACAAAGACAAGGCCTGTGTGTGACTTTTCGTGTCTAGAGTACAGTGTCTCCCCACGCCAATTAAAAAGGAACTAATGTCTAATGGTGAATTCAAATTAAAGAAAAAGAGGAAACAAAGACAAAAGGGGTTGCAGCTAAAAGATATCTAATGATAAAAAGAATGCAAGCATGCTAGGGGACTGTTTCACGAGTCTGCCCTGAGGACCTTCTCATGATCAAAAGATTTTTTAGTGCTAAAGCTGCTTTATCCATTCAAACGTTTGATGACGTGACATTGCTTGCTTTCCCTGTTGTTCTGCCATTTTCTTCTTTATCTTCAGCTGTTTCTGCTTCTCTTTTATGGACTCTCTTACAATTCTATCATTTCTGACACTATTAGGAGTACTACTGTTGCTGTTTCTAATGATGACCCTGTTCAGTGGAACAGGCTTCACTGCACTGACTGAGCAGCTACAATCGCTTAAAAACCCTCCTCTCTTGTCTGATGTTCTCTGTTTCCTCACTTTCCCCAGGTTCTCGTCTTGAGTACTATTACAAGACCTAATGCGACTATTGTTGTTGTCAATTTGGCTAAAATTCTGGATGTTGGAACCACTGCTACTAGCACTGCTGTTTCTACTAACCGTAGAGTTACGAAACTTGAGATCTTGTAATTCAATTTCTGGTGTACGGACAAGACCCTGTCTTAGAATGTTCCACACAGAGGATTTGCTTGTCCTGTTAGAAGCAGGATTTCTACCCATCTGAGAGACTGGTTGCCTGATTTGAGGCCTGGGACTTTGGTGATGAGAAATAAACTGATTTGAGACTCTTGGCTTGGGAATTCTTGCTTTGATAGCAACAGAACTACCATTGCTGCTTGATGATTGATGACTTCTGCCACTACTGCTTCTACTGCTGAAACTCGTAGACCAGCCAAGCGAGTAACGATCCATAGATTCTGACCTCAATAAGCTCCGACCTGGGTCGAAAGTATCCAGCTTGGAGAACTTGTTAAAGCCACATTCTGAACTCACAGAGAGACGATGTGGGAGAATTTGGCCTTGAAAAAATATGTCATCCGCTGCACACATCTCTGATTCTGTAGATTGACGACCGCTCCAGGGAATAAAATCGAAATCTTCTTGATGACGTGATTCTGTTGTTTCAGCATCTCCTTCGCTTGATCGATTCTCTTCAGCTATAACGTTAACTGGTAAATCACACAGTGACAGTGCTTCTTCGTCTTCTTCTTCATCTTCTTCTTCAAGTAGACAAGTCTCACAGATTTCCCATTTCTCATGATCAGCTGCCATTTTCTTGCAACGAAACTGTTGCTTTGGGTCCTCCTATCAAGAAACTAAGAGCAAATATCTAATGGTTAGTGCAACAAGAAGATTTTTTTAACGGGAGAAAGAAACAGTAACTCCAATTGTTGCATGAGAAGGATGGATAAAGGAAAAGGCTAAGTGGGGCAGTGACATGTGGAGTATAAAGAATTAAAGCTACTGAAAGAAGGCCTTGGACAAACGAATTATAGAGAGAGACCTGAGCAGGGTGTGCGAGTTACTGCTTAAATTCCTCTCTCTCTCTCTCTCTCTCTCTCATGGGACCGAAACAACATGCTTCCAATAGGCCGGCCATTACCTGACCTACTGTTCTATGAACTCTCACTTTCTCTTATTCTATTGCAAGTGCTGGTGTGGGGTTGACATGCGGAAAACTACTGCTTTTCATTATAGGGGATACTTTATGTTCCTTCGGCATACATGGGAAATGGTCCATCTTGCAGCAATTGCCATGTTACGCATCAGTGTACAGCTTTTGGTCCTCCTTCCAGCCCAAGGTGCCTGTAAATTCTCGGAGAAGAGTAAAGACGAACTGGAATTTGGTTCATTGGAATCGAGATTCAATTTATAAGTTACTAGATTGAAAAGTCAATTAGGAGTGAATAGTGAATGGTTTTGGATGTTTATCGTAATTAGGAATGTATAATGATTGGTATCTGATAGTTAGAATTGGATACGCAAAGGATTTTGAGTGTTAAAAACATGGAGATTGTGGGATGTATTAAAAAAGAAAGTGACTAACTAAAAGATGCGTTTCGTTACATGCTTTGTGGATGAGAGGACGTTTTTTCCATCAGGCAAGAAATAGATTGGCCTTATATGGTTGAGGATGATACGGATGGAAAGGAAAAGGGAGAGATTAGAAGAACAATAGTGACAAACACTTGCTTCTTACCCTTTTTCGTTTCTTCATTCTCCGAATCTGAATCATAAGGCTGATGGTATTACTATTAATTGATTGTTTAGGATACGTACTCAAAATTATAATTATTTACTCAGATATATAAGGCTGCCAAAATTCTAAACTATGGCCTTGTAATTTGGTAAATGTTTATTAAGAGATATTTGGTTGTTTACCGTACCAAACTGTTGATAATCATATTTAATAATATGCTAATTAGGTTTACGAATTAACCTCAATTCGTTGTTTTAAAAAACTCTATATGATGAACATTTTGCCCCAACAGATAAGAAATTAAAGGACAAAAAGATGATTATATCCAAAAGTTGTTACAAATTACTCAAGTTGTTAAAGGAGACAAAGATAGAGATAAAGATAGAGATAGAAAAAATAAGTTTATCCTCTCTCTTCCCCCTTCTCACCCACATATTTGATGAGGAAGAGAATTTATGATATTCTGATAAAGACATGAATTTCATTTTTTTGATTGCGGGATACAAATTTAACTTTGTTTCAAATTTGTCATTAAGTAGAATTTAACTTCTTGTAAATATGATTTTAATCAATCTTCTACTGCACGTATATCTTGAGTTTTCATTGGCAAACCAAGTTGTTGATCAGTTCTTATGATAATATTCAAAGAAATACTAAGATATAATATTCATATCCTTATAAAATTTTGAAAGTCATGTCCTCATCTCGTCATTTTACACATAAACAGCTAATATTAAACAGTTAATTTTACCAAACATCTTTAAATAAATAGCTGATATTATCCGTTAGTCAAATTATCAATATTAATCTGTTGTCAGCTGATTATCAACTAACCGCTGATAGAATGTTAAAGTAATTTGATAAGAATAGACAGTGAATAGCCAAGAAGAAGAAGAACAGAGGTTTAGAGGAGCGAAATCTGGAATTATAATCACCTCCTTATTCCACAGCTCCCAGGCTATTTATAAGCCAAGTGAGTTCACCAACTTTTGAGGTTAACAACTAAAAAGGCAACAGGTTGTGGCACAAAATGTAGAAGACGTTACAACCATTTATTGAAAACAAACTACAACTAAGACCTATTCTTGAGGCTGAAGACGCTAAGCTGTTTCTCTCTTATTCCCACGTGCTGGACCCAGTCTCGTGGAGAAATAATACGTATCAATCCTCCCCCCTTACAGTATCCTTGTCCGCAAGGATAAAAGCAGGGTAGGTTCTCAAAAACATCGACGGTTTTCTCAAGTGGCGTCTTCAACGAATGCACCCTTCCATTTAACCAAAATCTCTGTCTTGGGTCAGTAAAGCCTTGTTTGAATGACACGGGTGTCCAACACGGCTTCAGGTTGAGGAAGGATTTCAGATGTGTCGGAAATGGGAGGTAGGCGGGTGGAGGCAAAAGTGACGGAACCGATGTGCTTCTTTAAAAGACTAACATGAAAGACATCGTGGATTTGAGAACCCATTGGTAACTCGAGTTTGTAAGCCACCGGTTCGACTCGTGCAAGGATCTTGTAAGGACCAAAGAATCGAGGTGAGAGCTTCATAGAGTTGCGGGCAGCTATGGTCTTCTGCCTGTACGGCTGAAGTTTGAGGTAGACATAATCGCCAATTTCGAAAACAACCTCACGACGATGTTGATCAGCGTGGGATTTCATTCGATCACGGGCAATGATCAAATTCTGACGTAAGGCGCGGAGAACATCATCACAGCTGCGCAAAAGGTCATCCACGACTTGAACTTTTGTTGTGCCTGGAATGTAAGAAAGTTTAGATGGAGGAGGTTAACCATACACTGCTTCAAAAGGGTACATTTTGGTGGATGAGTGGACGGAAGTGCTGTAACTATATTCAACCCATCCTATCCATTCAATCCATTTTGTTGGGTGTTCATGCATGAAACACTTGAGGTATTGCTCGAGTGTGCGATTAACCACTTCCGTCTGACCGTCGGTCTGTGGATGATAATTAGAGCTTATACAAAGAGCTGTTCCCTGCAACCGAAATAAGGTTTTTCAAAATAAACTAATAAAAATTTTATCACGATCACTCATAATAGAAGCTGGCATGCCATGAAGTGGGACAATTTTTTCAAAAAATACTTGAGCTACTGTGGATGCAGTAAATGGGTGTTTGAGTGGAAGGAAGTACGCATATACGGACAAGCGATCGACTACGACCACGATGACATTTTTGCCGCGGGACAATGGTAATCCTTCCACAAATTCGATGGAGATATCAATCCAAATTTTATTGGGTATAGGCAGCGGTTGTAGTAAACCAACGGGTCGTGTACAATCAGATTTGCAACGTTGACAAACATCACAATTTTTTATGAAGTCTTTGACCGATGTGCACATGTGAGGCCAAGTAAAATTTACACGGAGGTGGCTTAGAGTTTTATGATAGCCAAAGTGTCCGCCAATCGGTGAAGAGTGGTGGGTGGATAGAATGGTGGGAATGAGTTGCGAAGAGGGACTCAAATAAATACACCCCTATTTGAAGAGCACCCCATCCCGTACGTAATACTGTGGGTGTAGTGAACCCAACAACTGACTATAGAATGGATCAGTTGTTACCTCTTGCTGGAGTGTGGTCCACCAGTCTGCGATGGGTGAGGACACGACAATACAGTTGAGCTCTCCAACTCGTGAAAGAGCATTAGCACCACAATTCTCTTTCCCCTGTTTGTATTCAATGATATAATCATACCTGAGAATTTTTAGTAACCACCGTGATTAAGCTGGTGTTGTGATCCATTGTTCCAACAAATATTTTAAACTTTTCTGATCTGTATGAACGATGAAAGGCTTGCCGATAAGATAAGGTCGCCATTTGCGATGGCTTTGACTATTGCTAGCATCTCCTTCTCATATGTTGATAAAGCTAAGGCCGAAGTTTTAAAAGCTTCACCAAAGTATGCTATTGACTGACCTTGTTGTGATAAAATAGCTCCGATGCCTACTCCACAAGCATCGCATTCGATCATAAAAGATTGAGAGAAATCTGGTAAGTGGAGATTGGTGGAGAAGTAAGCGCCTTCTTTAATTGTGAGAAGGCGACGTCGGCTTCAGAGGTTCATTGAAAGCCATCATTGGATAATAGGCGAGTGAGAGGTGTAGCAATTCCCCCAAACCCACTGATAAATTTCTGATAGTAGCCAGCTAATCCAAGAAATCCATGAACTCCTCTTGCCAAAGTAAGAATAGGCCACTCGAGAACTGAATTAATCTTAGCTGGATCAACTGCAACTCCTTCTAAAGAAATACGTTGTCCCAAGTATGCTACCTGTAAAACGTCAAAACAACATTTGGATTTCTTAGCAAACAATTGATTGATAGATAAAACTTGAAGGATTGTACGGATGTGGCCCAGATGGTCGACCCAATTTTTGCTGTATATCAAAATGTCGTCAAAAAAAACTAGAACGAACTTCCTTAAATAGGGTCGCAACAAGTCATTCATCAAACTCTAGAAGGTGGAGGGGACATTTGTAAGCCCCAAAGGGCATCACAATAAATTCATAATGTTCGTCATGTGTTCGAAAAGTAGTTTTATGAACATCAGCCTCTTGAACTCGTATCTGATGGTATCCGACATGGAGATCGAGTTTGAAAAAATATCATGATCCATGTAATTCGTCAAGGAGTTCGTCGACGACAGGAATCAGATATTTGTCTTTGATGGTAATATTGTTAAGAGCTTGGTAATCAACACAAAATCGCCACCCACCATCAGCTTTTTTTACGAGTAACACTGGTGAAGAGAATGGGCCGGTACTAGGGCGGATCAAACCTGAGTCAAGAAATTCCTTCACCATCTTTTCAATTTCTGCCTTTTGATATTAATGGTATCGGTAGGGTCGAACATTCACGGGTTCTTGATTTGGTTGTAAGGGGATGTGGTGATCAGGGGTTCAGACTGGTGGCAAGGTATGGGGCACAGCAAAAATATGCTCAAATTTAGTGAGAACTTGGGTGAGGTCCTCAAGGTAAGCATTAACTGGCCTGGTTTCGTGATTTGGGATGATTTAAAAAAAAAGCAGTATCATTGAGGTTGAGAAGTTCCTTATCGCTTAATGCAGCTGCCGTTGGTTGCTTAAGGCCTCTAACATACAAGGTCTACCTCCTTGCTGGAAAGACATGGTGAGCTTATTGTAGTCAATTTCAATCGGACCAAGGGTGGCTAACCACTAAACTCCCAAAACCACTTGACATGCCGCTATGGGTAAAACATAAAAATCAGCTTGAATAGGAACGTTTTGGATGAGGAGTGTGAGTCCAAGGCATTGCCCCTCGCAATCTATTTTGTCCCGATTGGCCACCATGACTTGCAACTTCTGATCGCGTGCGACTGCCAGTCCAAACTTTGTAACTATGGCTTAATCAATGAAGTTGTGGGTGCTCCCACTATCAATGAGGACCGTCACCGCTTTATTTTGTAATTTACCTACCTTCTGGAATGTTTGTTACATGGAATGAGATTTCAGGAAGGGATTCTGTTATAACGGGTTCTTCAAGAGGATTGATGGTGCTAGTAGGTCGGGTAATGGTGAATCTTTGATCATAAACAATTGGGGTATTTGACAGCGGTGACCCGAGGTGAACTTCTTTTCACAATAATAGCATAGTCCTTTTTCGCGTCTTTCACGCGCCTCTTGATTGGTAATCCTTCAGAATGGCATTGTAGCGTTGGTCGAAGGTTGACCCACCTTAGATGTGGGTGGGGGTCCGAGAACTCCAACTGTGTTGTTTGGAGCAGATCGGGGTGCGAGGCCTGTCACTTGGGAACGGAAGGCACTGCTCGCCTTCTTTTGTAGAGAGTTGCGCTCTTCAATTAGCCTAGTAGCTCCAATGGTGTCAGCTAAGGTACGTGGTTGTTTGAGTTTGACATCCAATCGTATGTCATCACGGAGCCCCGCAATGAAACATCCAATCAAGTATTTTTCGGGTAACCCATCAACCAGATGTGAGAGCATCTCGAAGGCTTCTTGATAAGTATCAACAGTTGAAGTTTGTTTTAGGCGGGTCAAAGCTTCCGAGGGATCCTCATAGTTGGTGGGGCCGAAGCGGAGCAACAGGGCCTTGGTTAGTTCACTCCAAGTTAGAGGCCCTCTGAACTTGGTCAGCCATCGAAGCCACTAGAGGGCTACGCCTTCAAGGTGAAAGGAAGCAAGTTGAAGTTGTTGGTCAGGAGCAATATTTTTGAAATCAAAGTATTGTTCAGCCTTGAAGATCCAACCCGTTGGATCGTCTTCATTGAATTTAGGAAACGAAAGTTTCAAGTGTGCATGGTTTTGGTCAGGTTGGTTATGGGAGTTTTCGGCTGAAGCAAATGAGTTATCAATGGGAATGGTGTTATAAGAGACTCGCATGGTTTGGAGTTTAGCCAAAACAGTTTGGAGGGTACCATGGATTTGGTCGAAGCTAGACTCATGGCGAGTTAGAATTTCGCTGACTTCACTGCGAAACTCAGCATTGTTTTTGGCCCGAGTGTCCATATTAACCTGTCTCTGATACCAAATGTTAAAGTAACTTGATAAGAATAGACAGTAAATAGCCAAGAAGAAGAAGAATAGAGGTTTAGAGGAGCAAAATCTAGAATTATAATCACCTCCTTATTCCATAGCTCCCAGGCTATTTATAAGCCAATTGAGTTCACCAACTACTAAGGTTAACAACTAAAAAGGCAACAGGTTGTGGCACAAAATGTGGAAGACATTACAACCATTTATTGAAAACAAACTACAATTAAGACCTATTCTTAAGGCTGAAGATGTTAAGCTGTTTCTCTCTTATTCTCACGTGCTTGACCCAGCCTTATGGAGAAATAATACATATTATATAATCAACTAACAGCTAATATAATTCGTTTATTACTAAACAAGGTCTATGCTTATTTGAGTTTTCTACCAATATAATTCATGATGCACAAAATCTCTACAAATTAATATTATTTAATTAATATATTTAAAATAATTCATCAAGGATTGAACAATGCTATAAAATTTAAATTCGACTCTTATTTTTGAAAAACTTTCAAAGACCAACTCAAATTGCAGGGAAGTTTGAAATAAATATGAATTATAAATTTTGAAACCTTAATTCCAAGTCTTAAAAATAAGATAAAGGTTTCACGTGAAGATTAATGGCTAAATTGGATCCGCTCATGCTGGACTAGGCTTCAATTAATCCATTTCATGTTCAATTGCCCTATCGAGGCCCAAATCAATAATTATTCTTTTGATTGGATCTTATTTTTCCAACCAAATGATCTATAAATTGGGATATTAATAAGGCGGCCTTCTCGAATCTCGACCCAATTTAATAACGTAAGAAATATTAAATTAAAAACAATTGATTTTATTGTAAAAAATTTGAAATTAAAAAATTTTTAACAATTGATTTTATTGTAAAAAATTTGAAATTAAAAAATTTTTGATAAAATTTTTAGTTTTATTTATTTTAATAATTCTTATGATTAAAATATTTATTAATCGATTAATTTTTAAAATTATTAATTTTTATAAATTAAAATTAATGAATTAATTTTTATTTTACAATATTTTTTAATAATCTATTTCAATCATATTTTAAAATTTTCAAATTATATCAACAATCAATTTTTTATTAATCTGTCAATTTTTTAAATTAATAATTTCTTATAAATTAAAATAAATAAATAAAATTTTATTTTATAATATTTTTTAATAACATGTTTCAATCATATTTCAAAATTTTCAAATTTATTCAACCTTTAATATCAAAACTTTCTTATCTTGTAATTTAACTATCTAATTTTTAAAATATTGATAATTGTAAGAATAATTTGATAATTGAAGATATAGTAATTTAGGCATTATTTAAAAATTTCATTTCGAATTTGTAAATGAAATAACGGGGGAAAGAAATGTCTTCACAAGTTTAAAGTATCCAATTTCTGAGCAGAAGTTATTATATTTGCTCTTTCTTTTATTACCCCGTAAACAGAACCAAGTACAAGGTCGCAGAGCACGACGAAAGATTCAAGGAAATGATCTTTTCCAAACATACACTAATGATTTTAGCTAAAACCCTGGTGTCTGATAGCACCCGCAGGATTTGCCTCCGCTTCAGAACGACCGGGGACGGCAGCGCCCGAAGGAGTAGGAGCGTCGGTGGTGCCAGCTCCACGGCGACCAGACTCTGGTTGTTGATGACCTTCGGCTCCATAAGCCTTGAACTTGTAATCTTCCAAGTCCTTGTAATTCACGTAAGGACTATCCGCAACTGGGACACCTTCTTCTGTGCTTCGCTTACCGTTTTCACCATCAATATCTTCAGGCTTTCTCTCAGCCTTACGCTGTTGGCTTTGCTCCTTCCCAAACTCCTTAGCCCTCTCCATCACTCTTATAGTTTATCTTTGCTCCTTTACTCTTATCTGGAGCTGATCAAGTGTGATTCTTATATTGTTATCAATTTCCCTTCCAAGTTCCTATGGATTATATATACTTATGTATAAATTTTGCAAGCTTAAAGTACGTGTCCACCTTACATGTCTTCCAAGAAGGCTCTACGTGTCAAAGGCGAAGCACTCAGTAGTTCTTCTGGATCGTCATCGCTTTTAGTGCTCTTCTATATGAGTCCGGACCTTTTGTACACCTCTACGCTGCCTAACTCTGCAAAAATTCACAACTCTCTTAGGCCATCTCCAACTATTACACCAAATTTGGTGTAAAATAGAATATTCCAAAAATTTGGTGTAAAATAGAATATTCCTAGAATCTTTTTACACAAAATTTGGTGTTACTCCAATCATTCTACACCAAAATTTTACAAAGAATATACCACAATAATTTAGTTATTAACTAAATTAATTTATATTTATACAACCACAA
>JAOTAY010000191.1:3779505-3800819 GCA_025629805.1 Erythroxylum baracoense | reverse complement strand
AATTGCATATATAATTGACAAGATTAAATTTTAAATTTGTTATTGGTATTAGGAAAAACTAATATAAGAAAATACTTAGGTATTTGCGACGTTTATCAAAATTTGTAGTGAAATATTTAAGATTAGGCGACGATTTAGAGGATTAGTAGGGAAATGTATTATATATTTCGACGATTTATAATTTTCGTCACCAAAAATTTGATTTTGCAACGAATATAGTATCGTAGCAAATTGTTCCCCTTGAACATAGTCGTAACTATGTCGTTTTTACGTTATGCGAAACTTTTTGTGACGATTTGTGTATATCGTCGCTAAATGTTTACGTTTAGACGACGATTAATGGTTTCGTCACGGAATGTTGCAACATTAAAAAAAAAATTTAAGTGGGACGATGCCGTTTATCGTTATTATCATCGTTTAAACCACCCGAAACCCCCTCCCCCTGTTTCTCCCTCTCATTTTTGCTCTGAATTTTCTCTCCTCTATGTCATCTTCTTCCCTAAGATTTGCGTCTGTTGTTGTCGATTTGGAGCTCCATCAATGCTTGCGTTGTCTTCTTCACGACATTGTGTCTGTTGTTGCATTTTTTTGGGTTTGTTTTCAGTGTTTGAATAAAGGTAATGAATGTGTTTTATTGTTCGAATTTGTTGGAAGTTTTGAGTTATATTTGTTGTTTGATTTGGCATATTAAGGGGTTTGTGTTGTTTAGATTTAGGGATAGTGAAGGAAGGGAATTGAACTGTTGAATAAATGTATTTGCTCGTGTTTTATGTTATGCTCACAATGTGTTCGATAAAAGTCCTCAGCGAATTTTTTGATATGTTGAACCTAATTTACAATTGCTTTCTTTGCATAATTTTAACTTCAATTTTAATGTAGGAATTGGACTTCAATTCGAAATTTCCCAAATGCTATAGAATTATTATAACTCTAACATCAAAAATGCGTAAAGTATTTTACTTTATTATTACTTTATATTTATAATTTAACAAATTTAATTGGTTCAATGTTTATAATTTCAATGCTCGAAATTAGGTTTTTAAATTATTATAATAATTATTACTATCGTTAGTATTATTATTATTATTGTTAGTATTATTATTATTATTATTATTATTATTATTATTATTATTATTCTTATTGTTGTTGTTGTTATTGTTGTTGTTATTGTTATTATTATTAATTTTTTTAGTATTATGTTTCTTATTATTATCAAAATTTGTTATTGTTGTTGTTGTTATTATTATTATTATTATTATTATTATTATTATTGTTGTTGTTGTTGTTGTTGTTGTTGTTGTTGTTGTTGTTATTATTATTATTAAATTTTTTTATTATTAATTTGATTAATTTTATTATTAATAATAATTTTTGTATTGATTTAGGTAGAATTTGACAAAATGGTTTTTATGAAAGTTGTAGATCTTTCTCTTAACTTTCCAACGACATAAAGTTTATAATTTTTTAATTTTGGAATTGAAAGTTATGACAATTTGAATTTGATATATGCATCATATGATCGTGACAATCTCAATTTTTCAGGAAAGTCGCGATCGTGCTCATGCATAATCACGACACGATCGCGACGAACCTCATTTTCTGCGACTGTTATCAAAAGTTGCGACCGTGCAGAAGCACGATCGTGACACCCTCCTCTCACAGGCATGAGAAATTAAAGTAACGCCCGTAACTTTTTAACTTCTTTTTATTCTATTAATTCATTTGTTTGTTTATTTGTTGAATTCCGGTCTAATTTATTTTCATATATATTTTATATTATACTATTTTATTGTATTTGCTTATGTATTTGTTTTTACTCTCACCAAGAAATTAATTTTTTTATCTTGATGTAAAATATTATATATATATTATTTAATAAAATTAATAAAATTAAAAACTGTAAAGAATTAAATAATAATAATTAATATAATTCATAAATAATAATAATAATAATAATAATAAGGAAAGAGTTAAGATGGGAAGCAAAATAATCACAAGACCTTCGGCTCAACTCAAGCCAAATTAGCTATAAAAAACGACTTAAAACGGTGATATTTTAATTCTGGCATAGGTAAGACCAGTATTAATGACACAGAAGATCTGGCTCCGAGTAGTTGATGCAGTCTCTGGGGATTTGTATGCAAGAGAACTTTCTGTGCTGTACTGATCAGGTCGTTAGTTACTGTTACTAACAGGCGACTTATTTTTTTAACTACCAAGTATGAGGCATGAAACGCACCGTTTTTGGCTGCGCAACTTTGTAGGTAAATATCGCAATCAGCACATGTAAGACATGGAAGATCATTGTTAAAAGGGTTAATTATTGAAAAACAAACTTCAATTTATTTAATCTTAAATAATTCGTTATTAGTTAAGGTAAAAAAATAAACATCTTTTCTGTAATTTAAGAATTTAAAAAATATCATAATTTTTAAATTTTAAAAATTTTTAATTTTCTATTTTATAAAAAATTTCTGTTACATTTTGGTTAAAAAATAACAAAAAATACACACAGTATGCAAATTAGACGTGAAGTAATTATAAGTCAGTAATATAATAACCTAACTCACTTCTTAAATTAAATTTAACTTAAATTAATAATTTAAGATAATTATAGTAAATTATTAGTTTGAATTATATTTAATTAATTTGGATCAAATCTAAAAATTAGATTTAATTATCATGTAAATAACATTTAATTAATCCACGTCTGATATTCATATCGCATGTATTTCTTCGTTTACTTTTTATTTTTAATCAAAGTTTATGAGAGGAGCGATTTTTTTGAAAAAACTAAAACTTTATCCATATTTTTATTTATCACACAATTAGCACATGTCATATTATTATCACGTGATAAATAAATATGAAAATATTAAAACCTTTAAATCCCCAATTCCCAAAGTACTTTTAATCTTCTAACTTGATGGTGAACAACGAAGGCAACTTTTTACTGAAAACAAGTTGATATCTAATGCCTGAATATCTTTATGTATTTTTTGATCCTCCCTTATCCATATTCTTGACTTTGCTCTCAATTCTTTGTTCATTATCATTCTCTATTGCATTTTTTAGCCTATCTTGTTCCTAAAGCTGAAACACGGACAAGGCAAAAGCGTGCATTGCACCAATTACTTCCTCCCTCGGATATTCTTAACAGAGTTTGTGCTCATTGATTACAAATAACAAGTAACGGAGCAACACCTAACCAACCAGGTGAAAAGGGAACTATACCATTCATTATTACTTCTGAGTTCTTACTCGTATAGTACACATTTAACAAGCCAATTAGTCAAGACTCTTGTGTAACCCCCCAGAACACCTACATAAGAAGCAAAGTTTGAGGTCCAGTGGAGAAGTTCATGGTCAAGCTGCGATGTGAACTGATCTTCTTTCTTTCCTGACCCAATGAGAACTAATCTTCTTTCGTTCGCGCTTATTTGGTATTGATTATGATAGTAATTGAGCTTTTCCTTGAGGCATTTTAAAATTTTAAAATTTTATTAATAAATACATTAATAATCAATTTATTTATCATACAACATTTATTATCATAATAAATTAATTAATCATTCATTAAACAATAAATTATCATAGCGTCCTACCACATCATACTGTCCATGTTCTTTCTCAAGATCATACGCAAAATACAAACACACAATTCACCAATCGCCTACGATACAACTAAGAATGACTTTAGTGTTCCCCTCACATGTAATGGCCTCTGATCCACTGATAGTTGCCCGCCCCCCTTCTACTGCGTGCGCAATCTGCTGCCTTCTGCAGCTCTCACTTTCGAGAAATAAGGATGTAACTGAGTTCAGAATAGAGCAGTTAGAAAATTTGTACTTGCAAGTGCTAGTGACAAAGGCAGAAGCAATTTATGCAAGCCCACTTGAAAACCACACAAAAAAACTTTGTCTGGGATCTGAAAACTTCAAATGGAAAAGGGAAAAAAAAAAAAAACCCAAACCATAGGCTAGTAACACTGGAAAATAGAATTTACCATTGCTTCTCTTGCAGTTAGCCTGTCGTGATGATCATATCGAAGAAGCTTGTCAAGAAAGTCGATGGCCTACAAAGCACAAGATACCTTGAAAGAATCAAAACCAATTTCAGGCCATTTTATGTAGAGCTAGAATCAGCTAAATGAATTAACATGAGATGAGAAACCTCTGGAGAGACAAGATGCTGATTATCTGGATTCATAAATTTAGACCATGGCTTCCTACTATGCCTGCAGCAGAGGAAAACAACAAACAAAATCAGAGTAGATAGGGACGATACAACCTAGTTACCTGTTTTCCTTTTTGGCACACATGTAATGTACAGTGCAATGCTTCAGATGAAATGAAATACAGTATATCTTGCCAGAGGTTACAAGGAATGCCACTTCGACATCAACACTGCTTTAGCTCCAGGATTGAGAAAATGATTTCATGCTATTGAACAAGATTAAATACAAAACAGTCGACAAACCTCCCAACAAGTGCTTCAAGTTGAGGATCAAGCTCTAAGTGATACTTGTTTAGATATGCATTCAACTCATCAGTTCCAAGCACCTGGATTCAAGTAAGAAAATGACCACTAGGAAAATTGTTGATAGTTCAAATCGACATTTTGCATAAATTTCTCATTGCTTGACTGGCATACCATGCCTCATCATTTCAGTTAGATCCACCAAATACAGAAGACACTATTACCTTTGCAATTTTGACAAGCTGATCTTGATTGTCATGACCATAAAAGAAAGGTTCCTTCCTAAATATCTGTATCAATTTATAAGTGCCATCCGTAAGTTGTATATGATTTATTCTATGAGGTACACTGGAAAGGGCGCATGAGGGCTTCACATATGGTTCTCACCATTCCAGCAAACATACATCCAAGGCTCCACATGTCCAGAGAATAGTCATAGTCCTGTAAGTCAACTAGAAGTTCAGGCCCTTTAAAGTATCTGAAAAACAAGAAGCAACTTTAGTATTTCAGCACGGTTATATCACAATAAAACTGTTAACATAATAAGGAAAATCGACACTCCTTTTGACTTATCCTCCAAAAAACCTCTATTAATTTTAAAGCTTCGTGAATCACGTTATTAATCCAAATAAGTAAGCTCTTCAAGATCCATTAAACAGAAAAAGAAAAGCTAGTCATAAAACTATAAATCTAAACAGACAACAAGGAATCGGAAATTAGTTCCATCAAATTCTTTTCATAGTGACAACTGACATGATATAAAGAATTAATTATTTTCATTTCAACTTGGTAGATTACTGAGTAGCAGACCTCAATTTTCATATATACTGCCAATACAGGTGATATCTTTTGATAGTACCTTACAGCAAGAGGCTAAATACATGATCTCTTAATAACAATCCAGAAACACAGAACATGACCAATGCACACAGAAAATGATACTGCTTCAATATTGTTCCCTGTGCAGGCCCTAAGCAGAATACTCTATATAACCATGGGTATGTAGAAAATTTATAAATCATAAATTAAGAAGGATTTGGAAAAGAGATAATTGCCGAAGATGTCACCAATATATATATATATATTACCTAGATGCCACTCGAACATTATATTCTTTGCCAGGGTGGTAAAACTCAGCAAGACCCCAATCTATCAAACGAAGCTTTCTCAGTTGATGGTCTATCATAACATTGTGAGGCTTAACATCTCTATGCATTATTCCTTGTGAATGGCAGTGATCTAATGCCTGCATTACCAAGGAAAAAGTTCATTTACTCAAAAAATTCTGCATTTTGTAGATCATTTGTCTTCACATGATAGTTCGGTCCTCATTCTAACGTTCACATATCCAGAGGTCACCTCAGCCAAAAAGATGAAATGAAAGCTAAATTTACATAAATCTCGTAGTTTATGGAGTGACAATAAAAGATATTCATATGCAATATATATATATATATATATATATATATATATATAAACAAAGGGGATATGACATTCTAACTTAGAAAAATTGCGTGAGATCAAGTGATACCACAAAACTGTAACTCTTTGCCTGTATGTTCATCTGTGAGAGAATGAGAAACGATGTTCGTAAATTACCTTGAGAAGCTCATATATGTAGTAGCGGATGTCATAATCATTCAAAGTGGGATACAAGACTTTGAAATCTGTGCTGTTCACAAATTCAAATATCAAACTTGGAGTTTTCGAATGCTGATCTCTGACCACATCCAGAAGCTTGACAATATTCGGGCCACCACAGAGGTTCTGCAGGATTTTTATTTCTCTCTTTATCTGCAAAAATATCAATAAGCAATCTGTTAGAAATGCCTAACTCACCCCCAAAAGCTAGATCAAGAGGGGGAGGATTGCACACTATTATAAACTGTTGAATATTCTTGTAGTTGTCCGATGTGGGATTCCTGACACACCCCCCTCAATCCAGAGCAGGACTGGACATCTGATGGACATATTGGGCAAAGGGACATAACCGGGCACTGCCCCAAACCATCGAGACAACATATCTCTGATACCATGTTAGAAATGCCTAACTCACCCCCAAAAGCTAACTCAAGGGGGGGAGGATTGCACACTATTATAAATTGTTCAATATTCTTGTAGTTGTCCGATGTGAGATTCCTGACACAATCCTTACTATGCCCCCCAAACAAGTTCCCACCTGGTTCGAAGCAAAAAATCTCATGTAGAATAACATAAAACATCCGGCACGCATACAACCTAGAAATTGAGTCAATCACCTTCTTTTTCTTTACAGGTTTGAGAATCTTGATTATGCACCGTTCCTTGCTGTTCACATTAATTCCTTCAAAGACCTCACTATACTTCCCCCTTCCAACTTTACGAACAACCTCATAATCGTCCTGTTCGCTGAATATAGGATATACCAAGCTCAAAAGCAATAATAGAATCGCCATAACAGAGACAAAACAAAAATCCAGAGTTATACATTGATCAAGCCTTAACACAATGTAAGGAAAGGAGGAAGCTAATACACGTAAAGCCAAGAAATTAATACTACTCTGAACATGTTTTCGTATATAGAATGCTTCCATTTCACAATCAGCTGTTTGGCAATCAAAAACAAATCAATCGCACTGACCTAGCTCAGTGTAGTTAAGCTATAAGAATATAAACACTCTCTAAGCCAAATAGTACCAAACTAACTCAAATATCAGCAAATAAATAGCAGTATAGTACGCTAAAAGAATTAAAGAAACACATATTAAGAAAAAGAAAGAGATTAGGGTTCAGAAAAAGTTAACCCCCATTGAACAGCAAGGGACTCGTAATCCCAGTACTCCTTGGGACGAAAAACGTTGACGTCGGCGTAGACTCTAGATTTCGACATGGACCGGAGGACCGAACTCGAACTCAAACCCGAGAAGAAGTTGATGTTGTTTGTTTTATTAGCGGGTATTGGATCAGGAGCGGGGTTGGTGATCCGCAGGTTAGGATGGTGCGCAATCGGCGCACGCGAGGCAAGAAAGGCGCACACTATGAGTATGCGCAGTATCTTCACTATGTCTGTGTTCAGCACAGCTTCGCCTTTCATTCATTCATGTGACAGTACACAATAGTACGATACACACAACTGACAACACCTAGCCCCAAACCGACGCCCTAAATAAACCATCTCAAATTCCAACCTCCTCCTTGGATTCAAATCTTCTGTGCAGTTTTTCACTAATCATACAATAATTAGGAAAGAGAAAAATTAAATGGGTAAATTAGCACAGGTGATTTGAAGCCCCTTCCGGGATGCCCAATACTGAGCTTTACTTATTATTAAATTGAATCTCCAAGAATGTCTTACCTAAGTCAACCTCGTAAAGAAGCAGCTAGATAGTATCCAACATTATTTTTCATAAATAATGTATAACTCTAAGTCAAGCCTTGGACCATCCATATTGCCTTGGTGGGGTAAGGGTCAATACGTTGGACCAGATGCGAAAAGTTTGGTCAACGCATTTATTTCGTTAAATCTTAAAAATGAAACAGTCGAATAAAGAGTATAAAAGCTGCGCACTTTGCCTTCAATTTTTGGCCAAATATCTTTAAAATATGCACACACACAAAAAGTCATAACACGAGAATTAGGAGTAAGTTATGCTCCTATCAATTTGCATAAATCCCTTAATTAGTTTAACACAATTTTATATAAATTAGAAAATATATAATGTAATTTGGCTTATGCTTTCTTTATTATAAGGATCAATTAGACTAGGATCAATTATTCTAATATAATCAAATCAGATAATTATATAAAATTTTTAAAAAGTTTAAATCGGTTCTTTTACTCTTAAGTGTATATAGGTCATTAAATTTAAATTTTTATTTGTATAAATGTTTTTAAAAATCAGACCGAAAGTTAATATGTCAAGATAAGAAGTTTAAGGTTTAAAAGATTCAATCAGTATTAGACTTTGAAAGATATTTGCTTTACCTATCGAAAATTTTGAGGTTTAATTGAAAAAACATATTGTTAAGTAAAAATTAATTGATTTATTTTAGTTTATTAAAAATTATTATTATATAAAAATTAACCTCGTAATTAATAGATTGATTAGTTTTTAACAACAAAAGTTATTAAAGTAAATCGAACCGAAAAGTTAAAAACTAAATCAAAAAATTAAAAAGCTTAAGATTTTTACGATTCAATTAAAAACTGAGCCGAAAAATTAAGGTTTAGCCATGTTAGCTAAAGGTGGGTCCGATTGATACGCTAAATTTTTAAAAAAAAGTTATGTGACATTTAGCTGATAGAGAGTAACCTTTGTCAGATTTTTTGTCCCGTAGGGTTTGATTTGAACGTTTTATAAATGTTAAAGTTCAACTTGAACATTCTAAAACGTTAGGGTTTAATTTATATTATGATATAAACGTCAAAATTTAAAATACACTTTTGACCATTACAGTAATCCTTATATTTGAAATATTGAGATTTTAAATGTGAGTGGGAATCTTAAGTTAAAAATAGATGAAATTAGTAAAAAATATATAAATAGAAGGGTCTATAAATCAAATCTCTTAAAATTTTGGGTTAAAATATGACATTAAAGCTTACTAAGTACGTTCTCTCGTTAGATTCATGATAAAAATCTCCCAAATAAATAAACTTCCGGTATCAATAATTCAGCTGATAGCAACGGATGGGTATACTTACGGAAGTCAGATAAGAGCTAATGAAATTACGTATGTACCGATCTTTTACCTTAAAATAACCTTATTTTCTTACTAAGGAGCCCAAGTTGCGCGATTCGGCGTGGCAATCCGCAGCTTCTGGGTCCATGACAAACAGTATCAAAGTTTTAATCTCCCGTATCTGGGCATCGCAAGAAAAAGATACACCTACTTGTTTCAAAGTTGTGACCCGATTACTGTTCTCCCAAGATGGGCTGGACTGAAGCTTCTTTAACCTGTGGGAATTTTAAACGACGAAAGGTTGTGTTTTTGTACATGGTCGGTGGTCCTATAGATTGCCTTCAATTTGCTACCTCAGAAAGAAAAAAGTGATTCATGGTAAGAAGATAATAGAATTGGATTGACTGTCAACGTTTTCTTTTAGTACTAGTTGTGATCAATTTGGTTTTTTAGAAAATAATAAAAAGTTTATATTTTGATGGAGGATTTTCCAGGTATAAAACTTTCATTATACTACTTTACATGCTACGGTTATGTTAGTAATAGCAAAGAGGTGTGAATTTCGTATTAAACTTCGTTTGGTTAACGATAATGTTACATTACACCTACATTTACATTTAATTTCTGATATTTGTTAAAAAAACAGCAATAAAGAACCTCTCTTGCTTTCGCAATACCTATTTGAACATTCTTTACAATGGCAGCAAGTAACATATCAAAAATTAAATTGAATCAATAACGTTAACAACATCACTAGTTTAGTATGAATTTAGTTGATATATAAAGTCTGAGAAAGTTTAATAGTACGCAACCTTATCTTTAAATAATAGAAAGGTTATTTTTGAAAAAAAAATAAATTAAATGTAGATGAAAATAGGTTGAGTAGACTCATTTTTATAAAGTTGAGTTGTTAATTATAAACAATTAATTATGAAAAAATATATTAAATAATTATAAAAATATAAATTAAATGTAAATGTAAATTCTGAAAAGAGAATAAAAATTTCTTTCAAATATTTACGAAACGAAACGAACGGAACGTATTTTATTAACCTCAGAGTAGATAGATACAAACTCTGGAGCTCTAACCTTAAAAAAAGAAAAAAACTCTGGAGCTCTGTTTTTATCATTCCTACAGCTGTACCTACGAGAAGATTTAAGCGTGGTTATGCTTTAGAAGTACCTGATGTTACCTCATCAGGAGCATCAACACGCTCTCAGATTCTTCAGTCAAAACGCAATCAAACAATTCACTCAGCACAACATGTGAGGTACGAGCAAGTATTCTTCTGGCCTCTCGTAGCTAGGTTCTTCATCTTGAGTATCTTTTGTCTTCTTGTAGGTGAAATTTCAAGGTAATTCATTGAAATCCAAGTGAGTTCGGAGACGGGACATGCTTTGAAGAGACAGGTCCTAGATCAGCTACGGATGTGGACGAATTTGTTACCCCGTGAGACAGTAGGCTCCGGAGGACTCTCACTGTATTTATATGGAGCCCAACTAACAGAGGAGTGAGTAACATTATTGCTTCGCCTGTGGGCCTTGTAAGGAATAATGCATATGAATTTAGGCACACACAACAATAATACAAAAGATGATTATCTCAAAGTCTGAGTCTGATTTCCTTCCCTACCAAACATACAGAATTATATCAATGTCACATTAGATCATGTCACATCTCCCGTCTTCTTTAGTTCAATATAATCCTTTTCATCTTCCTAATAAGGATCAAAGTAAGGTGACTTTAACCTTAAACTGCTAGGTATGCCGACGCATACAGGATTTGACAGTGAGACCTCAGGGACATACTGGATTGGCACGAGAAAGAAATTTCACAAGAAACAGAAGCTGACTTAAATGCTGTCCATCGACTTCTACTTTTATCAGGAATTCATTGGATGTACTTCAATAAAAAGCTTGAAGACAACATTCGCAGGGAAAGCCAATTATCGCTCTTTGCCAGTTAGCTAGAAGGCTTTAACACCCAGTTGCTATAGTCTCTTTAGTAGGTCTACCTATGGGACCTGTCACATTATTTGCATCACGAACCTGAAGTAACAACGAGATATAGAGTTACAACATATTGTGGATTTGAGATCAAACGATGGTTTCCTGTTGTATGACCCATCAACATTTGAAAGAGAACCATCATACTGTATGATGTGAGGGGACGATGTTCCAGATATTAGACCTTCTGATGTTTACAAGCTTAGTCTGTTTCATTTACTGCAAGGAAATTGCAGCACCATCATCCATTGCAATAGTTCTGGATCAACCACAAATTTATGTTCATCTTGATCAATACATATATCAGGTGCAAAAATTATTCACACTCAACTTAAGAGAGTTCTTAGAGCATCTTGAGTCTTCAACTCGCTGTAATGGTAGGAACAAGCTCATCTTTTTCGGATCACCATATAGCTCCATTTTCCATAAAGCAGAAAAAGCTTATTGCCAATGCGCACCAAGAAAATACACGTGCTCGCTTATGCACAGTTTGCCTTTGATAGACACTGACAACCTCACCTGATCCACAAAAGGTTTCTTTGCTATGGACAAAACACTATATTCCTTGTTTTCCTACAATCTTCATAACTGGGTTTGCTTTATGGTTCAGGATAGTTCAGAAAAGGAATCGCCAAGAATGGAAGTCTTCGCAAAGACAAAGCTCAACTGAGATAGAACCAGGACAGTACATTCCTCAGACGTAACTTTCAATGTTACCTGACTTGTTCTGTCTTCTTTGTTGCCTATAAATTTGGAGTAAGTCATGTTGGTAAAAACCGTGTATATAGTAATGTGGAGAGGAAAGGAAAGCGAAACCAGAGGCGAGAAAAGGAAAACACAGAAAGGAATAGGTGGAGGGATATGGAACCCACCGTTCCAGCTCATTTCACATGGAGAGTAAATGAAGTGATGCAATCAAAGGGAAACTGAAATCTTCAACTTTCTTCTTCTTCTTCTAGACGTGACCATTTCACTACGTCAAATAAAATTCAGTTTAAATACGGTTGGAGTCTTTTACACGGGTGATTCAGCTCTCAAACACTTTCGAAATAGTTGAAAATCTTATGGGAACTCGTCGAACTCCGTATCCGGAATGTTTGGAACGACACTCAAGTAAGCAGTCTCATGCCATCACTTAACCATGAACATCTCGAAGATGTCTGACGCCTAACAGAATGCCTTTAGACGACTTGAAGTTTGAACCACTTCCTAAAAGGCACTGACGTGATAACCAATTTCAAGACGACACCTTTTGTGAAAAACAATAGCCTATCGACATCGAAAGGAGTTTCACATTGATGTTGTTGCTTTAAGATCTCTCAAAAATTTTAGAAATGTAATATTTTTAGAGTCTAATTACTTGATCGTTTTTTAATAATTATTATTAGAAAATTATATTTTTACTATGATAATATTGTAAGACATTTTTGCCCCTAAGTGTAATTTTATCAATTTTTATAAAGTGGACAGTTATTAATTGTAATTTAGTTTTTAAATAAATTATCAGTTAAGTTACGTAATTTGATTCATATAAAGATAATAAAGTGACCCTATAAATGATCTAAATTAATGGGTCAAAGTCTGGGTAAAAAATAGATCCCTTTTAGTGTAGATCTGGTCTATATCAACCTTGTGATGATGAAGACCGATATGAAAGTTATATAAATAGGTTAATGTCTCGTACAGTTTCTAATGTCAATCGCGAGCATAAGGAATCTCTAACCCATTAAGAGAGCCAGCATATTGAAAAAATTGTAGAAAGGCCTGAACCACATGCTTGTGAATACTTTCAGTAAAGGTTCCGAGAGATTGGAGCTCGTTTGGTGCTCGAAATCGGCTTCAAAATCAGAAATAGAATCGAAATCAGATATTCCGCATTCCTTCATTTTTAGTCTTTTTATGACCGATCCTAGATACATAATAAGATCTGTTCTACGTATTATAAGTTTTTGGGACTATATATTGATGTCCACCAATTAAAAATTAGTCCATTCAATGACTTTTCGTATAACTTTTAGAAATAATATTTTTTAAAGTGTTTATCAAAAATTTTAATTTAGTAATTAATTTTTTAAAATTTATATAAATCAGGTTAAAATGTTTTTTTTGGGACAATAATCAGGTTAAAATGTTAGTTTTATTGATGCGACTGATAGATGAATATATATATGGTATTTAATAGGTAAGAAAAAATATTTTAACTTGATTTATATAAATTTTAAAAAATTCTCTTAACTCTTATGCTTACATACAATGTAACAGGAAATAAAGGTGCAAACTTTTGTGGATGTGAATAATTTCCACGTGGAAACTCCTGTTTTAGGTCTCCAGTGGGCTCTCATCCTTTGGATCCAACTTCTTAATCCCAAACCATATGCCGTAATATTTCATCCAAGAAGCCTAGTATTGGAAATTCATAACCTGTCATTATTGTTTCTGAGGCTGAAAATGGATTGACTGTGACTACAGGGAAATGGAAGCTTGAGCTCTCATTATTGCTCAGTGCAGTCTCGTACCGGAGAATTTAAAAAGAGGCAACCGAGAACTGGGTAGGGGATAGACAAGCTCATTTACCACAGCCTTTGTCATGGCTTATCATTGAGCCCCTGATTAGGAAATGATCATTTAGAGATCTTCTGTATCTCTGCAATGGTGGAACCTGATAAGAAAGAATCTGTGCCCACAAGCACTACTAACATGGCCACCAAAAAGATGGAGCTTCTGTCCTCTGCAATGAAGAGAACCAGTGAATGGTTTGATACTTATCTTTCTGTTTAGTCATTTCCCCCGTAGAATGTTTCAGCTTCTTGTTACTTAATAATAGAGCTCTAACCATGGAATTGTGCAGGATATTCTCGCAGGAAATACCCAGTGACGTAACAGTTCATGCTGGAGGAGCGTCTTTTTCATTGCATAAGGTGTGAGTCCATCCTTACTACTCTTTTTTCCTGGTCTAAATAATCACATAGAGCTCGAAGGGAATGGTAGAAATATAATCATTAAAGTGAATAGTCTTCTAATTTATATCCCCAACTACCATAAAAAAACAATGCATCACAGCGTAAAGAATCTCAGTCTTCTTTCTTGGTTGGCATATAGAGCTCGAAGAGAATGGTAGAAATATAATCATTAAATTGAATTGTCTTCTAATTTATATCCCCAACTACCATAAAAAAACAATGCATCACAGCTTAAAGAATCTCAGTCTTCTTCCTTAGTTGGCATTGCTGATTTTTCAATTTACTCGTAATTCAATTGCAGTTTCCATTGGTGTCCAAGTGTGGATACATAAGAAAATTGGTATCAGAATCTTGCGGTGCTGATCTTTCTGAGATCCGACTTCCAGATATTCCTGGTGGAGCAGAAGCATTTGAACTTGCAGCAAAGTTCTGCTATGGAATCAACTTTGAAATAAGTACAGAAAACATCGCCATGCTCCGATGCGTGGCAGAATACCTAGAGATGACAGAGGACTACGCAGTTGGAAACTTAGTGGCAAGAACTGAAGCATATTTGAATGAAGTTGCACTAAAAAGCCTTGCAGGGGCAGTTTCTGTCTTGCATCTATCCGAAAGCCTCATTCCACTGGCGGAGAAAGTGAAATTGGTGAGCAGATGTATAGATGCAATAGCATTTATGGCCTGCAAAGAGACTCAATTTTCCACATTAGGTAGATCAGCTGACAGTAGTGGTGCAGTAATTTCTTCAACGGTGTGTCAGCCAAAGACTATAGTTGATTGGTGGGCTGAAGATTTGACTGTTCTCAGGATTGATATCTTCCAAAGGGTTTTGATTGCTATGATTGCTAGAGGGTTTAAACAATATGGCCTTGGACCTATTCTTATGCTCTATGCACAGAAAGCTCTGCGAGGTTTGGTAAGATAGCAACCTGAAAACTTGACTTCATTCGATCATGTCGTTCTTCTTGTTCACATCTTTGTTTCTGGAGCAGGAAACGTTCGGGAAAGGGAGGAAGAAGATTGAACCACGACAAGAACATGAGAAGAGAGTTGTCTTGGAAACAATAGTTAGTCTTCTGCCAAGAGAGAAAAATGCATTGTCTGTTAGTTTCCTTTCCATGTTGCTTAGAGCTGCGATATACCTGGAGACAACAGTTGCTTGCAGGCTTGATTTGGAGAAGAGGATGGCTTTACAATTAGGACAGGCGGTCTTGGACGATCTCTTGATCCCTTCCTATTCATTCACAGGAGATACATTGTCTGATGTGGACACAGTTCAGAGGATAATGATGAATTACCTTGAATACGAAGTGGATGGGCACCAATTCGGACACCACCAACCACATGATGATTATGTTTCATCGTTGCCTAATGATATGGAGCGAGTTGGAAAGTTGATGGAGAACTACCTAGCAGAAATAGCTTCTGATCGTAACTTGTCTGTTGCAAAATTCATTGGCATTGCTGAACTTATACCAGAACAATCAAGGGTAACAGAAGATGGAATGTACAGGGCCACAGATATCTACCTCAAGGTGCAATCTCGTTTACATGAATTCCCCTTTATTTCTGCAGGATTTGAAACACATTTTTGTGCTATGTTTCGAATAATACATTATGTTCCATCAGACTACTGAAATTCCAAAACTTTGTGATGTTGAAGCAAGAAAATCACCAACTGTAATTATCACTATACATGTCTTCTATTGGATTTCCATTAGCATAAGTTTGAGTTTTGGATCAATAGGCTCATCCAGCTTTAAGTGATTTGGAGAGGAAGAAAGTTTGCAGCTTGATGGATTGCCAGAAACTATCTCGAGATGCCTGCGCGCATGCTGCTCAGAACGATCGCCTTCCTGTACAAACGGTGGTTCAAGTGCTTTACCACGAGCAACAACGACTTAGGGATGCTATGAATGGTGGTCTCAGTCTCACAGGTGGAGATTCCCCTGGTCTTTCTACTAAACTGAGTTTATATCCCAGTGACATAGTTTCTGATGAACTCTCAGTCTTGAAAAGAGAGAACCAAGACCTGAAATTGGAACTCGTGAAAATGAAGATGAAGCTGAAAGAAATTGAAAATTCTGCAAACAGATCAGCTGTCGGCAGCCCAATGTCACCTTCTGAGAAACCCCATTTGCCTCGAAAGTCATTCATAAACTCTGTCTCAAAAAAGCTTGGTAAGCTTTATCCTTTTGTGCGTGCTGATGGAGTCACAACCTCCAATTCCAAAACCAAAACAAAACGAAGCAAAGACCGGAGGCATTCCATATCCTGAGATTTGCGTTTATTTCTTAAATTTGACCTCAGTTGTTGTCTGTTTCGGGTCATATTTTACCTCTGTGTATCTCTTTCTTTTTTGTGTGGTATCACTGTAAATACTAGTCTCACCCATATGCAACTGCGTTATGTTGATGAATTACAGAACTTGTATAATTTTATAGTCTCTAGTGTATCTCAATCGTGACCCATTATCTTCTTTTAAAGTGAGTTATATCCATGACTCAGAACAACTCTTTAAGTTGGAAAAGGGTCCTAAGAGAGCTTCTTGCACTATTTGGACCACCCCTTGCTATACTCTATATCATTTATTGCATCAATCACCATCTCATTCTCATTATATAAGTACTTTATATTCAAATCATTTTCTACATAGTAGGTAGGCATTTTTAAATACATATTGTTAAGATATTTGATATATCTCATTATTTAATTTTGACATTTTTGATTATTGGATCTTCAAGATATTGTAAGTCTTAAAATCCAAATTAAGATGAGATGTAGCTATGTGATAATTTTCTATTTGAATTGGATTTTTGGATAATGATTCACATGTGAAAGAAGTCTATTTTGAATAAGAGTATCAGTGCATCACGCTGTTGTTGGATAACGGTAAGAGTGTGAAAGAAGTCTAGTTTGCATGTGTGATTGAGTGGATTACGCTGGTGAATGAAGGATATTGTGAAATTCCTGAAGTTCGTGTAGCTTGCGTGTGTGACTCCAAGTTTGGGACTTCCTGCGTGCGTGATTGGTAGTTTGGACTCATTGCGTGTGTGACTTGGTCTTTATCTTATCTGGGTTTGTCGCAGGAGTGTGGCAAGTGAGTTGTGGGTCTTTTGTTTTGGTGATTAGAAAGTGCACGGAAGGGATGACTTTCTGATCTTTATGTTGGTATAATTCCATCTTATTAATCAATTGGGTGAAGATACTAATGTGTGTGTTGCGATCTTTTATTGGGAGTATCTGTACCTATTTGTATTGGAGTTTCATGTGAGTGGGCTGAATGTGATATACTGCACTGAAGTACTTTGATAGCCGTGTGTCTTCGTTGGTTGGTTGTTGTTGATGAGGTTTTAGTGCAGCTTTGTTCTTATTTTTGTCTTTGCATAGTTGAGCTACGTAAATTCATGAGTTTTTGATAGTTGGCTTTCTATGGTGTGATTTTGTTGGGTTGCTCACTGTCATCGATAGTGGTTTTTGTGTGGAAAACTTCCAGTAGTCTTTGTAATTTTGTGGCTGTCATTTTAGTGTTGGTGTGCAAAAATTTCAAAAGTTTTCGTGACTTTATAGTTACTGTTTTTGTTGTTGGTTTGGTGCGAAAATCTTCAGCAGTTGTCGTGGTTGTTACAGCCCTTTATGTATGACGTTTCGGTGAAGAAACGTTTATTGAATTGAGACGTTTCGTAGCTGTTGTGCATGGAATTTTCAGCGACGATATTGAGGCCTTACAACAAATCTTTTGATGGACAACTTCTCGTTCTTTCGTTGATGAAACGACATATTTAGGAGAGTTGCCTTTCATCTCAAGTGTTTTCGTTTATGTTTAATTCTATTTAATCACTTGAATTGTTTATTTTGTTTCATTATTATTAAACATTATTTGAGAAAATCTTCTTTTGAGGATAGTACAAGGTGGTCGTACTATTGGGTGTGAAATATTTTCACGGGTAGTGAGGATGAGGGATAGTGTCAAGGGTTGAATGGTGTCGGCTCAGTAAAGCCTTGTATAAAACTTTTGTCATTAGTGAAAGTATTAAGCTGGGTGAGGGTCTCGTAGACGTAGATAAGATATGTCGAACTGCGTTATCAAATTTCGGTGTTGATTTATATTTGTGCGTTTAATTTTTCTGATTTTTGATTGTGCTAGAAACGAATAATGCAAAATTTGAAAATTTGTGAAACCTTTACATCCCACAGTTTTTATCACATATTCATGCAAACTTGAATTTATAATGATCTTCTTCATCTCTTAATCTTTTGAATCAAATTAATTTGCTTATCTAAAATGTCTCATTATATTAAATCATTCATAATTTTCTAGTAACATTCTAAGATAACAATCATTTAACTCCATTCTTTAGATTAGTGAAAAGAGTATTTTGATTTGAGGTTCAAATAGTCTTAAAAGATTCTCACACAATATAAGTTGAAATTATGATTTATATTATCCTCACTAGTCAGAAATGCACAGATGGTATAATCGCGTGCTACAATATTGACTCTTGTCTATTACAGATACTATACAGACGATAGTTCAAGCATACCTAATGTCTGACTTGAGTTCACTTATTTACTCATTTAATCTACCCTTTAAAACTCACATTTTACATATTAAGATGGATTGAGAGAATATATCATTTCTTTAGGTTAGGTCATAAATAATAATCCTTTACACCATTGACGTATTTCACTTAAACATCAATGCTTTAAGCCTTGAACTTTCATATATCACCTAGATAAATTGCTTAAATTTTGTTTCATCTTATTAAGTATATATACTAAGGACGAACGGGATGGACGACCACGGAATTCATCTCGTTCGTCCGTTTAATCTGACGGTCATTACCCACCCCCCCCGGTCTATATGTCGTATATATGTAGCTTTTTCTTCTGTTTCTCTCTGTTAGCATCTTTCTTTCTTCTGTTTCTCTCTGTCTCGTTTCTCATTTCTCTTTTCTCTTAGCATGCTGCGTATCTCCGGCGGTCCCTCCCCCCACCGTCTATGTGTCGTATATATTTAGCTTTCTTCTGTTTCTCTCTCTTTTCTTCTCTCCCCCCACCGTCTATGTGTCGTATATATTTAGCTTTCTCTTCTGTTTCTCTCTCTTTTCTTCTCTTAGCATCCTGCATATCTAACGGGGAGTTTTTCTGCAGATCGGTAACGGCGGCTTTGTTTATAGCATGCCTCTACCTGCAGTTCGGTGACGGGGGCGGTTTTGTTTCAGTGGTAAGATGCTATCTTTTTTCTCTCTTTTCTTCTCTTGGCATCCTGCATATCTCACGGGGCTAACGGTGCGTTTGTTTATACCATGCCTCTGCCTACGGTTGGGTTTTCTATTATTGTGTCTTTCTTTCTCTGCAGCTCCCTAACGCCGGCTTTGTTTATAGCATGGATAACTGTCTTCACCATTTGCGTTTTTTTCTGATCGCTTAGCTCCTTCCTCGGTAACGATTGCTTCGACTTTCGTCGAGTTTTTATTATGTGCACAGCTTCCTAACGACGCCGGTATTGTAGTGATAAACTCCATTTTTCTTTTCATCGAGGTTTTATTATGTCTGCAGCTCCCTAATGGAGTTGGGGCGTGCAGTTCTGGTAAGCTTGACTTTTTCTTTTTCTTTTTCTTTGTCATGGATTTGTGTTTGCTGTACTGTGGTCACTTTTTATGTTTCTCTTGTTGTTGTTACGTTTCAGGAAATTGATCAGCTGGGTTAAAGGAGAGAGAGCATCGATTGTTTTGTCATGAGCTTTACTTTTTCTCTTTCCTCACTCATGGAAGAATTTAATATGTAATAAATTCAAGGTCTTTGTTGGAGCAAACGAACGATCATGAGAAACGTTACTTTTTGCCAGTTTTCTCGCAAATTTCTTTGAGGCGTCTCTTAATTTTTCTTGCACCCGACTAACGACTCTCGCAAACCTTAAATCCCCCCCGGCTTTCCATCACTTCGTATTAAATCTTCTTGGACGTATCTCTTCAGATCAGTTGCGTGTTTATAACTTTCAATAAGGTTTTGTCACAGTTCGATATCTTAACAAAGATTGAATTAGTTCAATAAATAATCTTCAATTTCTTGGAGGCGTGCCTTAATTTTTCTTCGACCAAACAAACGTCCATCGCAAACCTCAATTTTTCGCTGTTCTCTATCACCTCGCGTTAAATATTCTTGGCGGAAACTAACAGATTATCTTTTAAAGTCAGTGGCCTGCTCACACTTTTCAATGAGGTTTTGTCGGAGTTAAAGAAGAGGTTATCTTTTAAAACCAGTGGCCTGCGCACATTTTTCAATCACGTTTTGTCAGAGTTAAAGATTACATACGGCGGAGAAGATATCGTTATTAAATGCCGATGGACTGATGGCCGATTTTTTCCTCTCATTTTTCGCTTCGCTTCGTCTGAATTGTCTTTTTGTTTCGTCTCATTCCTCTCTTCTGTATCAGTGGGCAGAAGATATCGTTATTTTATTGTCTCGTCTCATTTCTATAGTCTGAATTTTCTTCTCTCTCATTTCTGTCTTCAGTATCTTTTGTCTTCCCTGTCATTTCCCTCTTGCCTCTCATTTTTCTTCCCTCTTATTCCTTCCGTGTCATTTGTATCTTGCGTTTCGCGACTCCCCCCCGGCCTCCCCCCCGGTCTATATGTCGTATATAAGATAAATTAATTCGATAAAACTTTTTTAATTTCGTCTTTCCCCTGATTTAACAATGAAACTGACACGATGCCGAAGAAGTTCGCTTCTGCTGAATTTCTTGTCACATTGCTTCGGTCTCATTTTCGGAATCCCTTCGTCTCATTTTTTTCGTCTGATATTTCTTCTCTCTCATTTCTGTCTTTAGTATGTGTCATTTCCGACTTGCGTCTCATTTTTCTTCGCTCTTATTCCTTCCCTCTCATTTGTGTCTTGGGTTTCATTTTTCTTCCCTCTCATTTTCCTTCCGTCTCATTTTCGTCTTATTAATCTGACCGTCATTGCCTCCCCGCACCACTCCCCCCCGTTTAATCTGACAAGCTTTCCCTCTCATTTTCCTTCCGTCTCATTTTTCTTCTCTCTCGTTAGAAACCTTTGGAGGGAAAGCTTGTCAGAGTCTTGACATTACCGCCAACTCTAGAACAGTCTTCGAATACCCTGACATCCCTGAATATTTTAATGTTACGTTGTTGAGACGTGATTCGGATGAAGATGACTGTTAATCATAAGAGATACAAT
>JAOTAY010000191.1:3750035-3775257 GCA_025629805.1 Erythroxylum baracoense | reverse complement strand
AAAATTTCTAATTCATAAATTCTAATTTATTTTCATACTTGATAATTTAATAAAATAAATAAAATAAAATAAAAATATAAAAATCCTAAAAACGGGATCCAACAATTCATCATATACGATTTAACAGTTTGCAAAGGTCCTTTCGCAAGATTATATATGAACTTATTCTCTATTGGATTTTCTAAGACCTACATTAAAAAATCATATTAAATAATATAAAGTCATTTAAACACTTTGATATGATAATTCAACCATTTCAATTATTGCAAGTGAAAACTTACATATTTCTCAAACCATCGAGAAAAGTGTCTTTCAACTTCTTTATTGATATCATCTTGTGTTTTTCAGGCATTAACTCGTGTAACCATTCCTTATATAATCTAAAAGCATTATTATGTATTTTAATTGTGAATAATGTTAACTTCAAAAACTCAAATAATCAATTTCAGATCCAACTTAAACTTACTGCATGAAAGATTGACTCTCTTAACAACTATAGGCAACCTCTATTTCTTCTTCTGTTAACATTCTTTTTGTCAATCGTCCATATGTTCGTCCAGGAGATGTGAAAATTGATAAGTTACCATCAACATCATCCATTTCTCCCTCACTGTCATTACGAGAAACTTTTCTTTCTCTTGTATACATATGCAACTCAAAATAATATGAATAAAATGTACTTGATTCCTCCTCTAAATAAGCATTACATATCGAAACTTCAACTCTAGCCTTGTTTTTGATATTTTTCTTCAAGTGATGCAAATACCTATATTATGACCAGCAAGTTTAGCCTAGTGTGCTAAATATACGGGTAGGTGCTTCATATAGTAAAAAAAGTTTAGAGGGAAAATCCCTTTTAATTTGCACAAGATAATTGGAATTTTCCTTTCTAGTTTTCCATTTCAGCCAACTTTATTTCAGATGATGTTAAGCTCTTGAAAAATAAACTTAATTCTGTTATAGCTTCTTAAACCTTATTCGATAGCAACTCTCGAAATGTAATTGGAATTAGCCTTTGAATAGACAGATGACAATCATGACTTTTCATCCCAAATAATTTGTAATTCCTTATGTCCACACTCCTTCCTAAGTTCGAAATATAACCATTGGAAAACTTTAGTCTTTTCAGCCATTCACACAAAATTTCCTTCTGTTTTTTTCCAAAATGTAACATGTTTTTAGATATTTACTGGTGCGAAGATCTTTATCTAACTCATTCCTTCTACAAAAAAGTTTTAAATCGGCTCATGATTTTGCATTGTCCTTTTTCCTCCCTTCAATGTTTATTATGGTGTTGAACAAATTGTCAAAAATATTTTTTTCAATATGCATCACAACTAGATTATGATGTATCAAATTAGTTTTCCAATATGGTAAATCTCAAAAGATACTTCATCCACATTTATTGATGAGTTTACTTCATAATCCCTTGAAGTGCTACAAATTAATGGCTCCCCGTGTCTTGCCTACTCAAAATAATTTGGAACAAATCCTTTTCTTAACAAATGGAGATTCACTTCATCAATAGGAAGAAAACAAATATATTTGCACTTTTCACAAGGACATCTGATCTTTGGACCATCCATATATGCAAGTTGACAACATGCATAGTCAATAAAAGCTTGAACTCCCTTAACAAACTCAAGATTAATGAAATCATCGGGTGTTAATCGTCTATACATCCAATTTCTATCAACATTACTCATTTATGCAAAATTGTTATTTAACAAGGTGATTCCATAGTTAGATATAATAATCGTTATGGTAGTATCCATATTAATCTTACAGAACATTTAATCTTTACTTTACACATCATTAAATCCTTCATTTCCCCTAAGTTTTTACAGGTTTGTGACCATTTCCCCTCCAAAATGAAAATGAACCCAACCAATCCCACCATATGATTTCACAATTACAAAACTCAACGACGACCAAGTCCACCTTAGTGATTGGACAGTCATCACATTCTAAGTCATAAAAACCTTACAACTTCTTAGAAGAATTATAAGGAAATATAAGACATTGATCTTTATTATCCATAATATATGTTAATACCCTATAAGCAAACTACAAATGAATTGTACTTGGCTTATCGATATATTGACTTAGTTTATGGACAACATATGTGAGTATGAGTCAAATAAAGCAAGTTGTCAACCAATATCCTGTAACAAGTAAGATTAAGAAGTAAAAAAAAAGGCACCTACAAATTGTTTTTATTAACTTTCTATTAAAATTAAAATAGTGGAAATTGGTTTACAATAAATAAAATCAGTTTCCTCAAAAAGATCAAAAGCACATTTTTTTGCTTACATGTATTAATTCCAACACTAGATGTGAGCAATCTCCAAGACAAGAACAAAATTTAATGGCCTCAACTCTTTAATGTTGAAAGTTGTACGAAGAAAAGCCTTTGATAACATCAACTTTCTCAAAACTATCACTTGCTAAAAAATTGAAAAATTACTAAGCGACCATTTGAGGACTAAATAAATAACTATGAATTAGAAGATGCTCGTGTGAATTGTTGAAAAAAACATAGAAATCAATAGCTTTATGTACTAAGTTAAATCAATCACCTACAAGTTCATTTTCAAAGTTTTATTTTAAACAAGTACTATGGTACGTGGCGTTGTTAGACCAGTTGAATCAAGAAAGCAAGTTCTCTCTGTGACTCCTAGGCTCGTGAAATTTTTTACCGATATGCCTCATGAGAGTTGCATCGTGAGTTTCCAGCCTATACACCATTCTAGAGGTTTATTATGAAAAGAATTGTCATGTCAATTACGTGAATTTCTTATGTTAATACTAAGTTTGAATTAATCACCTACAAGTTTAATTCCAAATTTTGATTTTAAATAAGCACTGTGGTATATGGCATTGTTAGACCAGATGAATCGAGAAAGCAAGTTCTTGCTGTGACTCCTAGGCTCGTGAAATTTTTCACCTATAAGCCTCATAAAAGTTGTATCATGAGTTTCCAGCCAATATATCATCCTATGGTTTATTATGCAAAGAATAGTCATATCAATTATATGAATTTCTTATGTTAATACTAAGTTTGAATTAATCACCTACAAGTTAATACTAAGTTTGAATTAATACTTAGTTGAACGACTTACCTTGATAGATGGACAATCGCAAACTACAAAGAAGATGGATGAGGTTGGATAATTATCGACGCTCTTCAACATAGAACACAGCCTACAAGAAAGACAATAAACAATTAGCTAGTTTTTAATAAGTTTTGAATTGAGCATAGGTACAGATATGCATGAGTTTTAAGTTGTGTATTGCATATTTTGTTTTCCTTCTATTAATGTTTTCATATCCTACAACATATAAATTTTTTGCAAGATCATAACCATTATTATGCAAAAAACATTATTATACAAAACCATTATTATAGACAAAGACAACAATTATCTTTATTGGGGATTTTTTTGCATAACCAGTTTTTTTTCATACACATTAAGTGTTTATTTCTTAAACCTGGTCAAGCAATTATATGATGAGACTATGTCTGGATCTTCACATGATCATATTGCATTTTTTAAATGTTTACCAAAAAATACATGCCCATCTATCATCCCCTAAGTCCCAAGTAAAAGGAAATTCATGTATAGATCACAAAACCTAAAAGGTATAATACTCAAGGCAAAAATAGGCACAATTTTTATGTAAGGTCATCTCAAAAGAACTTACAACCTCCTTCTCATTCATATCAGCCTCTTTCTCATTAAAATGGTATGAATCAAACTCACAATCATTATAGGTCTCTTTATAAGCATAAAGGCATGGTACTTGCTCCCATTTAATATCAATCCTTATAAGAAACAATAAACATCGTATTTTCTCTAAATCACCATAGGTCATATTGTCATAAAAAGAGCATATCATATGCTAATCATTTATTAGGCTCTACTGTCACATAAAGAGAACTCCAAATCCCATTTGATATGGACCTTATAAGAAACAAAAAAGCATGACATTTTCTCTAAATCACCACGGGTCATATTTTCATTAAAAGAGCATAATATATGCTAAACCATTTGTTAGGCTCCACAGTCACATAAAGAGAACTCATAATCCCTTACATGTCAAAAATAAAGCATTATATAACCCACATCCTTTAACTAAACCTAAAAATGCATATAAGTTATACTCTTAAAGATCTTTCTCATACGGTAATAGCACTTTCAATTCTCATCATGTGAAATGCTATTTTATGGTGATTATGGACATATCTATAAAAGTTTCTTTTTGAAATAATGTTTATGAAGTAAACTAAAAAAGATATGGGTTGAAAGGAAAAATAAGAACTAATCTCCAAGGACCAAGTTTGTGTGGGTACCTAGAATTGATTTTTTTAATCTAGTAGGACCAATTATCGGTGCTCTTCAACACAGAACACTGCCTGTAAGAAAGACAATAAATAATTAACTAGTTTTTGATAAGTTTTGAATTGAGCATAGGTACAAATATGCATGTAGTAGCACAAGTAGCTAAAACGAAAAATGCCCAGTACATAAACTATAACAAGTCCCTGATAAAAATGTCCAGTACATAAACTATAACAAGTCCCTGATAGCAACCAACATCCGTTTTTACCAAATATTATATGGTTCATCGAAGTTCTAAGATCTTTTTAGGTTTATAGCTAACAAAGTTCCACTGAGTTGAATATAAGAACGGTTGATCTTCAACTAGTTCAATGAATTAATTTATTTTATAATGTTATAGTCAAAGACTTAGTCTTCCTTTGCCTTATATTTAATTCCTTATTGAGTGTTGGTTTTCTTAGTAGTTTTACTATTGTTGCTATTTTATGTTATAACAACTTTGATTGTTGTATTTCTTTCAATTTAAACTCTTATTTTTATTAATATAATTAATTTCATTTCTCAAAAAAATTTTAATTCAAGGGAAGAAGTAATCAATGTCATATAAGTTACCTAATTTACATAATCAAATTATACAGCCTAAAAGTAAAAAAAAAGAATCACATATTCATTATCCAAATAAAGAGTACTTACTTGCACTTTTTACAACCATAAACACAAAATAAGAAGTTGGACATGTGAGAGATATTAAAACAAACTTAAGAAAAAAAGGATCATATATAATAATTCAAACCATAAATAAATTGAAAATAACAATTTGTCGTATTTATAGCCTTTGTCTATATATGGCCAATATACAATAACATAAAACACAATGAAAAAAAATTCTATAACTAACTAAGTGGTCTGCCACTAAATTTGAATGTTGTCAACACTATTTTGTTTATAGTTCTCTTAGCTGGTCCTCCTCTATACTATTCCCTAAGTCTTATAGATATCTTAATGTTTTGTCCTTCAGAACTAATGCAATTTCTTAGACCCCTACTTGCATCAATATGTTTCTTTCATTTGTTTCTCTAAACACTAAGCACAACACTTGCTTAATATGAAAATTTTTTACGCATGACAATGAATCATATGTTACATCTTGTCAATTTATTGAAGTTTGACATATTTGATACTAGATACTCTTATTGAGTTAATGAATGTTTAATTTTACTTATACATAATTCATACTCTTATTGAGTTAATGAATATTTAATTTTGCAAAAAAAATAATGACTTGCCTTAATTAATGCTCACTAAAAGTTAATTTTTCCCATAATTATTCCTTAATAAGTTAATGATAACAAATTAATAAGTACAACAATTTAATTCCCTCCCTTATAGGAGATTTGTACATTTTCCTTAATGTACAAAATATAAAAGAATTATGAAAGCCTAGGAAACAGTAGGAAAGAAGGAAATTATTATAACTGATACTTTCGTAAAAATAAATGGCTTTATAGTTATATTATGAGTAAGTACAAACTAGTAGTAGGTATCATAATCTAATAGTAAAAGAACTTCAAAACACACTTAAATCCATAAATTTAAGGCTTCTTTTACCTTAAAACATAAGCAAAATTCAAGGAAACATATAAAAACAAATGCTAAAGAAACTTAGGGCTTTTACATTGCTTCTTTTTTGAATTACAGCCAAGCTCGCTTTTTTATTTGTAAAACATTTCATTGCATCTCATTTGTAAAACATCAAAATACAAGTAAAAACATCGATCATTATGAATTAAAGAGTAAATACTTATTCTTTTTTTTAGGCTTAGGGTTATTTAAAAAAGATTACAAAGAAAGAGCTTGACTTTTAAATTAGGCTAAAAAAAGGACGTACTAATATATTAATGTATAAAAGGGCTACATTTTGGCTTAAATTCAAATCCTATGTGACTTTATCATTTTTAATGTTTTTATGCATCTTATATGTAATCTCAAAAAGATGAAATTCAAGTTCTAAAAATTCATAATCAAAGAACGTATCCACATATGAAAAGAAAATTTTCATGAATGCTTCAATCTTTCTAGAATCACTCATGTCTTTTACTTAACAAATTCAGTTTCATATTATTCACAAAGTCAAGATTTGCATAACATCTAGTTAATTATATTATGAATTTAATTTTTAACACTCAATCTCAATCTTAAATTGCTTATCTTATCAACCTATAGATACTAATGAGAACCTAAACTCATAACCTAATAAAATCTAAAAGTATATATAAAATGGCAAAAAAAATCAATAGAATTATATTTAACTCTAGTCCACCCCTAAACCTAGAACAATATTATCCTCAAGACTTCGAATGTTTAATTTAATTAACAATAAAACGACGTCGTTTTCCTTTAAATTTAAACAACAATACTGACGTTGTTTGAATTTGCCGACAGAATAATAGTTCCATAAGTAAATTATTGATGGAATGGAGTTTCTGTAGGTAATTTACCTACGAAAATTTCTTTCGTTGATAAATTTCGTCGGTTATTTTTACCGCGAACCATTGTCGCTTATTTTTTTCGATAACTTTTATTATTCCGTCACTAAATTCCGTCGGCAAAGTTTCGCAGAAAAATTTCCTCCACTTTTACCGAAAAAAAATTTTCATTAACGACTACTATTTTTTCGAAAAGTTTACCGGCAGAAATGATTTCCGTCACTAATTTATTACGGAATTTTTTCCGTTAGAAATTTCAGTCAATAATTTGTAATTTTCTTGTAATAAAAACAAGGGGTATACAAATTGAGCAATCTCCGGTCAAGTTTTCTAGAAAGTTTAAAATTCTTTTAACTTACTAACTATATAATTCATTCTATATGTAAATGCTACTGAATAAGCTATTGTAAAAGGAATAGGTTATAGAATCACCTCTGGTGGAATGACAGTCACTTGCCAGTTAAAATGGTGGTGTTAGGATAAGCCTCTCCCAACAACTTAATAATAATTAATTAAAAGCTCTGGAAATAGTGGAGAATCAATGCAGAAACAAAACAAGGGGGCATGCAGATTGAATTTTCTAGAAAGAATCAAAAATATATATATAATGTATGTTAATTTTACCATTCTATTAATATTTTTCTCCGTGAAATTTAGGGATGGCAATAGGCTGGCCCATGGGCCAACCCTGTCAAATTTTTTAAAATAATTTTTTAAATTAAAAATATAGCATAGTTTATTTTTTTAATTAAATTAAAGTTTAGGTTGCCCAGATTCAAGTTTACCCAAAGTCCAACTCTTCTAAGTAAAACGATATTATTTTGCTTAAAATAATTAGACCTCGAGTTTTTTAGGGCCTGGACCTGACCCATGAGCCGGCCCATTAAAAACAACTAAATTTAAGCCCATGGGCTAAAAATTGTCATCCCTAGTAAAATTATAACTAAGAACAATTTAGTAATAATACTTAAATGCAATTTGAATATTATAATTATGATAACATCGTAATTTAATTACATAATTATTTTAGGAATTTTATTTTTAATATTAAGTATTAAATTTAATAAACGAAATACATAATAATGATTAAATTAGTAATGTTATACATTAATTCAATCAACCAATTCACTGCAACTGATCCAGTAGTACAATGAGCGATAAGCTTCACTTTATCGTAATTCCTCCATAATGAAATATGAGCCTGATCCACAAGAGTCCCTCATCCAGAAAATCTATATTTCATCATCAAAATAGTTAAGTCCACTTTCCAGTGATCAGTCCTGCAGATGTATGAACCGTTTACGGCAGGAGCAGCAGTTATCTCAAACGAAGACTCACTATTCGGACCAAGAAATAGAAACTATTTATATCATTCCAATTATCGCTATGGAGGTTTTGTGCTTCGTGATTTCCGAGAAAGGATTAGTGTGCTTCATCGACTTTCATCCATGAACGCTCGTGGAGGATCTATACCCAGTAAGGTTAGGCTCACATTAGTCACATAGACCTTGTTGATTAAGGTTGGAATTTCTAGTTCTGTTAAGGAATACATATGTTAGTATGCTTAAAGAAATGTGAAAAGTTAGCTGATGATGTTGAAATAAGGTCAGTATTATATTTAGATGATCTTGTACGTAACGAAAGTTCAGAAAAGTAAGGCAAGTCAAGAGTTTGCATTTACTAATTAGATCATAATTGGTTGGCAAGCAACGAATAAAAAGATATCTTTACACAGGAAAGACACGCATCAAACAAGAATCTAAGCAGGAAAAAAAATCCACACATCAATTACGGAATTAGTGGATGGGAACAAGTCTAAAAGGTTCTCATCATATTAAAGTAAGCAGATATTTTCAGGTCATGTTCAGACTCAAAACTTGGAAAAGCCAAGAAGGCTGCTTCAGTCTCTCCTGTCTAAATTGTTCTTCAACATCAACATTGTTTTTCCTTCCACCTTGGCCCTCAAAGGTCATATCAGGAACCTGAACAATTGATTTCATCACATTTGCTTCTCTTGTTGCATAAGCTGCTTGATGGTTTCCTTGATTTGTCCTGTTGATGTGGCTTGATCCTGTGGAAGATGAAGAAAAGCTTGGTCCTGAGTGATCTGAAGTCCGAGGTGTCTCGGGTTTGTTTTTCCGGGTAAAGATTGTCGGCCCCAGCGTTAGCTCGATCTCACTCTCATCTATGGGGTCTAAAACTCGGATACAGTTCGATTCTGCAACACAGTCTTCTGCTGGCATCTCTAAGTCAAAATTCGCCATCGACTTCTGTTGCATATCATGAGCTTTATTAGCATGGTTGAAACTAATGTTTTTCTTGGAGTTCCATAGTTCTCGATTCCTTGAACCAGGACTATAATTGCTTTCAGTTCTTCTCATAAGTACCTTCTGTACTTGATATAATCGGTGAAGTTCGTACACCTGCAACAGCATTTTCAGGCTTATAATTACTAATTCAGAGTCGAGACTAGGACCAAAAACAAAAACTTGGAGAAAAATTACCTGCTCTTTGAACGTTTCTTCATGCTTCAGCATGGCCATCCTCATGTATTCCTTATCATAAGGCTTAAGAAGTTTCTCCATTAAAAGGATTGTTAGCTGTGGTTATACCAGTCACTATAGAACCGGATTTTTATTGAACTGGTAAACGACGACCCCTTCCATTACAAGAACTTGTGCTCAGGACTTCATCAGGATAATATTTCAAGATTTATCTGCAACTGACACCTTCCACCTGGAAAACGAGGGGAAATGGAACAATTTAAAGGGGGGCTTCTGGCTCAATGAACAGGAGATTTAGTTAGAAAACGTACTGAAAAAGGATAGCATTAATATCGAATAATAACGTAAATGCACAATCTGTAACATCACTCAACTACTCGGTATAATTTGTCTGCTTGTTAGCTTGTTTTTTCTGCATCCACTTGCCCTCGACCACAATCTTAATTGCTGGCACAAAAAATCTTCCAACATGAAGCATCAGATTCATATGTCATCTTATATCCTATGGTCCTTATTCCGATACATGACCTTCCAGTTTAAAAACCTCAAAATTAAAACACCGAAAAAAAAGAAGAAGAGAGGCATGCGGTTTTCGAGGAAATATGTAGTTGGACATTAATTTGAAGAAACTGATGATCAGTAGTATACTTCTTTTATCTATCTGTGTCGTTAATTAAGAATCTGAAGGCAGAATTAGCAATATAATAGGTCTTCCAGGATGGTGAGGAAACTAGAATAATACATGCTTCAGGTGAGATATTTAGTTCAGAGAGCACTCAGCCATAAGGCAAGAACTTGACAATTGACAATAACATGAAAACGACAAACCGGAATCAAACTGGTTTACTATATTTTATCTTTCAGTGCTTCCAAGTTTCGTTACACAGAATCCCTGGAATTGGAAAAAGGCAGGCAAGAAAGGCGCAATATTTGATTACCTTATGACCTCAAATAGTTTCAACAGCTGGGAAGATCAAAAGCTTGCTCTAAAGGTCAAGAAGAAGCAGAGCAGAATCAAATTCTTTCCAGGAAAAGGCCAACAGTACTACACCTTGTTGTTGCAACAAGAAACTTTCAACCAGCCACAGCTTTGTATCTATACGAAAGGCCTTTGCTTTTCATTCTCAGTCCGTATATACTGCAAAAGATGGAATATGAGCTGAAGAGGAATTTAAGATTCTTTCTCCATTTCTCTCTCTCTCTCTCTTTCTCTCACATACATATACACAGACACCGAAGTAGTGTTTCATCTGGGTTTTGTGGCATGCCAAACAAATCCCAGTGCATTGGCCAATGCTATTAAAGTTTTGTGAAAGAGATGCCCCAGACAGGTCCAGCATTGCAGGCATAAAAAATATTTGAGAAAACTATAACAGTAACCACATACATAGAATGATAAAACATTAGCCAGATGATATTATATTTATGTTTACAATAGCTGAGGATCGCAAGGCCCTACATTGCTTCAGACAATCATCAAAAAGAACAGCTTAGCCTGCTAAGGTGAATCACATGCAACCAAGAATTCTATATCCCCAACAAATAGTTGTCCCTATTATGTATATATACCAATATTATATGTAAGATGTAGTTAGATAACAGGGAAGCTTGTGAAGGTGGCATCAAATGGCCCGCCGGCAATTAGATCTCCACCGTACATTATGTGGGTACCTTACATAACAGTCCAAAAACTCAAAGACTGGCCACAGGATCTCAAATCCAATATTTGCAGAAACATGAATTATCTGCTGAAATAAGCTTCAAGGAACAAAGGGGGGTCATTTGCAGAAATGTTAGTATATTCGAGGTGGGCATGAGTTGGTAGACTTTTTAATTATCACACACAAAAGAAGACCCAACACAATGATTGTAGCCCTTAATTGGCCATGTGAATGTGTGGAAGTTGGGAAATCCCATCAAAGGTAGCATATAAATTATATAAATATACTTGCATAACTCTACACTACTCTGTACTCTCATATATTGATGACTTGGAGAGCACAATAATGCATACAAATAATCAATGTATAGATCTCGTGGTGGTGGAGAAGAACTGCTGGAACAATTTGTCACTGTTATGTTGGGACTATAGAAATGGATTTGATTAAAGGAGAAGGAAAAACAGAAGAGTCTAGTGTCATACATAAAGACAAAATTTGATACTGCAAATAGAGGAAAACTATGTAGAATTTGCTCGTGCTTATCGAGAAAAATGATAACATTCACATGCAATGTGGGGTTTACGTGTAGATAAAAACTGCCCAAATCTCTATCTTTCGCTATCAATCCAGAGTTTCAAAGAATCTAAAATAATGGAAGTCACTACGGTTTAGAACTAGAAAGTAAAAAGGGCAAAGAAGGAGAGTGACATGGAAGCACGCGTTGCCGGTGAGAGGAGGTGCAGTCGTATGGGAGGTGGGTCCGTTGGGGTTGCTGAAAAAAGGCTGAACCATGCGGGGAGTTAGCCTGTGGATTGGCCCCACTTTTTGAAGTAGCAAACTCAGACATATCTACTTCAGACACAAACATAAAAATCTTCAAGCGAATTATAGCTTTATAGTAAATATATATATATATATGTAAAATTTTAATAATATATCTTTTAAAGATATACAATTTAATAATATATTATGAGTCTTATTTTCACTTTCTAAAATATAAAACTAAAATAAGTTAACATTCGCTTAAATTAATAATTAAGTATAATAAATACAAAAATAACTGTACTAGTCAGAATAAGGCTGCGTATTATTGGACCTTTCTAGATTTCGTAGGATAGTGAAATTTATGTTAAATGTTATCGTTGTTGTTGTTGTTATTATTATTATTATTGTAGATATAAAAATAAATTTATAATAAAAAATGAGTGTAAAGAGCAATTTAAATTTTATTTGATGAATATTTATTATTTTTAAATATGTATTTGATAAATTATACGTATAAATTATATATTTTATATTTTATATTTTAAATAAATTATTTAATAAAACAAAAAATTTTATAAAGCAAACCATAAACTCCCCCAAATTGCAAATTGAGTATTTACAATTTAAATCATTAGCTTAAGCTTAATTTTATTGCTCCATGTACGAATGAACCTTAGTGTCTCCTAATATCTAGTTCAAATCATTGATAGGTTCTATAGTGAATAATGTTCTCCCTCAGGACTAAAGTAATGTTGTCTTCTTGAACGTGACATAATTTGTGTAAATATGGGTCCTTAAAATGATTAATTATACATTAATTTAAAGATAATACGAGGTAGATGATGGTACTTAATGGTCATGAAGGCATTTTAGATTGACCAAATCTCTACCTTTTCTTTAATGTCTTCTATAGATTTTTCTTTACTCCTTTTGGAAGGTTTCCATCCGGAATCGGCTTCTTCTGCTTTCATATTACAATTACCTTTAACATTGCATTGCTATTTAACAATGTTTTAAAAATTGGAACGAAAGTTAAATCGGTAAGATGAGAAATTTAGAATTTAAAAGGTTCAATCGGTATTAGACTATCATAAAATTTGGTAAAGATTGAATAAAATTAAATAATTTGAAAAATAATTGAAGAAAATTATTCTTTATTATTGAAAATTTTAAGTTTAATTAAAATAGAGACTATTAAATTAAAATTAATCAATTTAATATAGTTAATAAAATTGATTAATTTGTAAAAACTAACTAATTAATTAATAAACTAATCAGTTTTTTGCAACAAAGATTTATAAACTAAATCGAAACGAAAAGTTAAAAATCAAACTGAAAATTTTAACAAATTCAAAATTTTCACTATTAAACTAGCTGAATAGGTTCGATTTTTAAAACATTATTATTTAAGATTGACGTTAGTAGATCTTTATAGCTAGATAATAAATAAAATAGACACAATTTTCCTCTAAAAATATGTTAATTGAAAATATCCTCTTTTTCTTTTTTACTTATATTCAATGTAAACAGGAAAAAAATATTAATTTGATTTACTAAGCCATATTACTTTTCTAAAAAAGTAACTGAAATCCAAATGTCAATTGGTATTATCAAAAAGCATACGGATGTTAATGTGTGCTAACTGCTAACTCTACCTTCTAAATGATAGTGAAAAATACTCTTTCATACTTTTCAAAATTGGTCATGCTAATGTACAGTGATTCGACAAATAAAAGCTTCGGATACAAGGAACTGTGCAACTCATGGAAGCTATGCAATCTGCATAGTCTAAAACAGTATATGGCTCATCCTCTTCAATATTTCTAAATATACAACCAGTACTCAACCATTCAATGGAAGCATCAAACTCTTAAAAAGACGAATCTCATGGAATCCAATGCATTATTTGTCACGTATTCATTGCACTAAGCCCCCTAAAAGGATCCTTTAAGGAGAGTGAGCACCAAATCACTTACACAACCACCACGCCCCACTTACGCAACTCTGACACAATGGCCTACAAGTTTCATTCCCATATTGCATGACTGGGATTCGAACTTACGATGTGGGACGACCCAGGCCGAAACCCGGTGACTCTGATACCACTTAGGCCCCCAAAAGGATCCTTTAAAGGAAGTGAGCACCAAATCACTTATACAACTACCATACTACGAACCCCGAAGGGCACACAGGGAAAGTACGACAACCAACTAGCTAAAGCAACATCTTTGGGTAGACTATCGACTAACCAAAGTCGGATTATAGACTATTGCAATGTCTGGTAGACTATTGTGGAACAACATGGGAACCTTGTGACTATCAGTAAGTTTCAGGTATGATGGTCGAGACACAAAGCCCTTCTCTCTACAGGCGCACAACTCTCAGCTTTCCTCTTAGGAATCTTACACCCTCACAACTCTTTTTCTCCTTTTGAAACAATAATCGCAACAGTATGTACACTCTTTTCCCGTTAAATTCTAATCTCACAGCAAAATTATTTTATGCAATCATAGACTGTCTTAGACTTTCTGATATACAAGATCCTCAAAAGAGGCGAGTGTAAAGCATACTTGTCTTTATATAATGACAGATAGTAACATTACTCAAGAATTAAGCTTTTAGGAGAGAGAAAACTTAGAGAGAATAGAAAACACTCAAACTAATATTCATTGAAATCAAACTTCTTCAAATCTAGTTGTACTTACAATGAAGGAGAAACATTGCTTTTATAGGCGAAGCAAGGGCATGAAAGCAAAACTCTCAAAAGACATATTGATTACAACTTTAAAAAAGAAAGCAACTTTAAGTACTTTGAAAAAGTACTTAAAGATACTTTGAAAAAGTAAACAACTTTCTAAAAGGCAAACATTATGATGATAAGAAGGAATCTTGCATAATAATTTGTAGGCCACAAAGATTCTCTTTCATTAAAAGACTCAAAAAGGAAAACGCCTAAAAAGACGACTCTCATGGAATCCAATGCATTATTTGTCACGTATTGGTTCATGCCATGATTGCAAATTGGATGGAGAGTCTGGATTACTTGAGCTATCAGTATTATTTTGATATGTCTTCTGTCACTTACTATGACTGAGCTCACATGTGTGAAGTTTGTGTAGGAATTGATTTAACTCATTTTCATTAGGATTGTAATTATCATCATTAGGGTTTTGAGCATCCTGAAAGACTGAGTCAAGAGGCTTAGAAGGTCCTACAAGGTCTAAGACTGATTCTTCTGTGTCATGTTGAGGGCCATTGGGACCTGGTATGTCAACATCTAGTTCTTTTGGTTCACCAGGAACAAATTCACTTGGAAAAGGTCCAATAAAGGAGAAAATGATTGGAGTATCAGGAAAATGATTTATCTCTTTAAGAAAATCTCTAAGAGATCATAGCACATTGTCTTGATATCGTGGCCAATATAATGAAGTATGATAAAAATGGAGACAGTGTTTAGTGTAAAGGGCTCCAGTATAGGTTTCACGATATGGACGATGAAGGATGAAGAAAAAATGAGTAGATTGTCATGTAACAGAAGCTTTCCATAAATGATGTTGTGAAATGACCATAGAACATTGTTGCTTCCATTGATTTAGTGGTTGAAACCACTCAAGAAATGTCCATAACAAAGAACTTTCATTGTTTATATCACAGAGATGTTGGTAGAGCTGAAGAGGGGATAGAGTGACGGCACAAGCATAAAGGGTAGGAAGTGCCCAAAGATACCATAATATATTTTTAGAAAGATGATCATGAAGGAAAATCACATTAAGGTAAGATGCTTTGAGGTTAAACATTGTGGGACTACCAAGAGAATTAGTTTTACTCAGAAAATGATGCAAATAATAAAACTAACTTATACAAGCAAGTGAGGCAACTTCAGAGACTTTAGTAGGTGTGCTAGCAATAGAAAGAAAAGATTTCTTTGTGAAGGAAAAGAAAGGTTGATTAGCCATGAGAGATTGACTAATGAAATCTTGAAAAGATAAAGGAGTTATGAAGATACCTCGCTAAAGAAGAAGAGGATATTTACAATGAGAAAAAGGAAAGAAAATATCTAGAGGCCATGGTGGATTCTGTCTTAGCAACTTAGATAAACACGAAATGTAAGCTGCCACGTATGGTATGAACTCACGGATGTAATTAACAATCTCGAGGAATTGTTGTATCTATTTCACAGTGAGATGTTCATCAAGAAAGGTAACAATCAAGGCATTTTGATACGTTATATAGGCAATTTCTAGAAGAGATATCATGGTTGTAGCAAGTATTCCCTTTCTTCCATAAAGTGTCAGAACAAAGCGTATAGCTCCTACATGTAAATGTGTATGGTTGTGTTCTCTCCAAAAAGATATCAGCTCCTTTGGTATCTCAAGCTTTACGTATTGTTCTGCTGTAGTAGATCTAGGACCATACTTTTCCAATCTAAACCTCTGAAGTATTTCTTTGACTTTTAGTCTAGATGTAGTCAAAATAGCACGTATACTTCTCGTCCAAGAACGATCAAGAGAATAAATACTATAAGGACTCAACAAAGGTAAAGAAGACTCACAAATACAATTTTCTACAGGAACATGGATAATTTCAAAGAGATTTTTTATACAATTAGACAAAACACGCTTAGCACTAGAAGGTAGACTAAACATAGAAAAAGTTAAAGACAAATAAACAGGGTCATTTGGTAGTGTTTCCACAACTATTGGGCTCTCTTCTTACTCACTCTTATCAAAAGATAATGTTACTGTGGGCCAAGACATGAAAGATGGCTCTAATACTAACCAAAAGGCCCTGTGAAGGGTTAGTCTACCAAATCACTTAAACAACCACCAAGCTCCACTTATGCAACTCTGACGCAATGGTACTACAAGTCCCATTCCCAAATTCCATGACAAGTGTTCCTTGTGAAGTGATTCTTGTGGCTCGAATATAAGGGCTAGAGATAACGCTAGTTGTCTCATCTGTACTCCTGTGTAGAGAAGGAAACTCTTCTTCGCATGGCTTAACCATCATACAAGGTATAGGGGTAGGAGTAACAACAGGAATTGCTGGCTTAGGCTGACAGGTAGAAGATTTCAACATCTCACGAAAAGATCTAGGTCTAAATCTTTCTATGCAAAGACCACTAGATTTGCTGGAATCATCTGGATCTAAATCATCCTTGTGTGGATGATACTATTGCGAAGGCATACAATAAGGTTTAGACTTTTTCTTCCTCGTTCGTCTTCTAGCATACCGCTCATCAGCACTGTTTGACTCAGGATTGAGACAGACTTCACAGTCAAGTTCGCACATATATGGGTCAACATTTCATATAAAGTGTCCACGATGATGGCTTACATAAACTGGATCTCTATTAGATTTGAAATAGTGAATATGAGGGCCAGATTTACCTTCCGTATGAGAAAATAAGAGCTATATCAGAAATATAGCACCGGATGTAGAAGGTCTAGATAGATCTTCATTGGGCTTTGCATAGATGGACTTCACCATTCCATCTTTTATTGCCCATAATCGAAGGGGTAGTTGTATGAAAAGAGTGTCGATGAGGTGCATAGAACACCTTATGATAATTGGTGATCCATTTTGTAGGCATCAACTTTTCAAGCTCCATAGTTGGTAATTATTTCGGAATCTGGATGATAGTAGTCTGATCATTGAAACAATCAACAACCATATAAAGAGCATCCAAAGTAGAATTTGGAAAGTTGAGGTCCAAAGTATGATTCTGCAGACGATAAATCATCTGGTGATGTAAGGTAACCATGATGGCTATGAGATCTTGATCTGCTCTAGTGATCTGGATCTAAACTTGTAGTTGTTAAGACAAAGTGGGGTCATCCAACCTGATATTGAAATCAGGTGTTATCGTCAGAAAGACACTTCCATTGTTGAGAGTAGTCAGCAAGGTACTAATTAAAGCATTTTGGTATGTTATGTAGACAATGTCTAGAAAAGATATCCTGATTGTAACAAGTATTCCCTTTCTTCCATGAAGTGTGAGAACAAAACGTATAGCTCCTACATATAGATGTGTATGGTTGTATTCTCTCCAAAGAGAGATTAGCTCCTTTCGTATTTTAAGCTTTACGTATTATTCTGTTGTGGTAGATCTAAGATCGCATTGTTCTAATCTGGAACTCTGGATTATTTCTTTGACTTTTGGTCTAAATGTGGACAAAATAGTACATATACTTTTTGTCCAAGAATGATCATGAGAATAGATACTGTAAGGACTTAACAAAGGTAAAGAAGACTCACAAATACGATTTTGTATAGGAACATAGGTAATTTCTACTAGATTTTCAATACAATTAAACAAAACACACTTAACACTAGAAGGTAGACTAGACATAGATAAAGTTAAAGACAGATGAACAGGGTCATTTGGTAGCTAAAACAAAGTCTTGTCCACATCCTTCTCTCTTGGTGCTTAGCTCAAAAATCCTTATGAGCAGAGCAGTCGTCAATTCTTTCTAGAAATTGATCCGAGTTGCATGTAAGCCAAAAGTGAATGCTTTGTTCTTGTGAAACGAAATAGGCAAAAAGTGAGAAGTTGGTGTAATCAAGGAACTAGATTAAGCTCACGCATACCATACTTTCACTCACTTTGACTCATGCATGTAATGGTAGTTTACTCTTCAAAACTCGACAATTCCTGCCAAAGTTTGTGGCTTTTCGATGCTCATTTTCAGGTTTCAAGTGTTTATTGAAGCCGAATAATTACAGATACGTTAGCTCTCACCTAAATATCTCCATGTCACGATTTATTAATCTAAAACCTTTTTCAACTATACAATTGTAAGCAGATCGTTCCTAATGTCTTATAGGCTTTGAACAAAGTAAAAAAGATTTTTATTTTATTTCTTTTATTCTTTATGAATGTCAAGTGTAGGCCTTCATAAAAAACATGAGTCAAAATATAGGCAAGTTAAGAGTAAGCTTTGAACAAATGTCTTTCTTGCCTTTACCCAAGGATAGACCTGATCGTAAGCTAAACAATAAAACACAAAGACAAAGGGAATGTCGATTTGGTCGCATTTAATTAATTAGGGTCACGTTACAAAAAATAATAATGTTGACGGTAGTGGAATCTCAAATCTTGATAATGTTAATCAGTACGATTTGTTTATTATGTTGGAGAAGTTATTAATGTAAGGTCGTTGAAGTTAGTGGACAAACACGTTATGCTATGTTTCCCCATGGCACCTTCCATATTGGACGATTCTACTTGTATAATATGCATCTATAAGCTGTTTTGGAAAGCATGTCACGATGCACTTTCTTTTCACTAACTAATTATTTAGATATGTCCGCCATTGTTGTAAAATCATAGATTTCGAAGTTATTCACCTTCTCTGGTGAAATGTAGTAATTTAATATTATATACCCACAATTAGTTTCTTGATATAGGGTAAATATTTGTGGTGGGAGTTCCATAACAAGTCCATGATCTTATCTAAAACATAAGGGAAATGCAATATGTTGAAGTAAAAATTGCTTTGTTGTGTCTTTTCTTAAGTTCCTTGAATATAATGTGAATATTTCATTTTTATTAATTTAAAGAAATAAATTAAAATATATAGAAATTAGCCAAGTCATCTAACGTTTATTTAAATTTGTAGAAAAAAGCAAAAGGAAAAACGATACGTATGCATCTTCAGCTTGACATGTAAAGCTATCCTGTTGTCAGGTATCGACATGTGGTATTAACGTAATAAGTGGGAAGTTCTTACAAAAAAAATTCCCGGAGAACCTTATCACTTGTTCAGAGTCTTCAGACACGAAGAACATAGTCCACAAGAAAGACGTGGAGCATAGCAAAAGAAATCTTCTGGTGAAGACGTCATCTACACGTATCCTCCCTCACCTGCTCAACCGAAGACACTACAGAAATGTCACGGTATCATTATGAGGTGATTGACATTACGAATCGTATTTCAGAGAAGTATATTAACATGTCTCTGAGACCACTTCATGCTTTTGGACACTCATTAGTCCTAGAGAGGCTGTTGTGGATACGACTTTTTGGAGAGACTTTGTGAGCAAGATCATTCTTGCCAATTGTCTTGTCTCTATCCACCGCTTTCTGTCATGGTCGACCTTAGCCACATATTTCTCTCAGAGCTGATGATAATGGTCGTGTCCTATTACACTTACATGAACTGAAAAAAAATAAAAAGATATAATTGAACATGAACGTTAGATTCTACGTTGGTAGGGCCAATACCGATGCACGCAGATGCCAGAAAACTTAAATTCAGCGAATAATGGGGGATGAATTTTGAATCTGTCTATGTCTGGTCCAAACCTTGAAGGATCTAATCCTTTCACTAGATTCGATTCGATGAAAGTTCCTCAATCCCCAGAAACAAACTTTGTTCACTGAATGCCTTTTATTCTTTCCGTTTTCAAGTCAAAACGACAAAAAGTTTGCTAATTTATCAATTTGGATAGCTGTTGGATGTCATTAATCTCTTTAAGTACGTTGTTTATTTTTGTTTGACCATATAAGCATTAATTTTTTTCAAGAAATTCAATAAATTAAATTCAGTTAGACAATAAAAATAAATTAACCTTATTATTTTCTTACTCTTGCAGTTTAGTTTATATTGAATTGAAGTTACTGAACTAGAGAACTGTGGCAACTTGACTATTAGACTGATTTCAATAGAATTTGTGGTTGTAATTTATCTCATAGATCTACTTGCTTATAAAAGCAATTTATATTTGATTAAGAATTGATTATCCATAATAGTTATAGTTGGAATAAATTCCAATTAATTTGTGATCTTATATATATATTATGAGAATATCGCATATTATGAGCTATTGTTAAAGCTAAACCCAATTAAAGTGATTTAATTAAATTTTGCTTAAAGTATCTAATAAAATATGTGTCAGTTTTATATGTGTAGAGACCACGATAATAATTTCTTATTTAATGATAAGTCTAACTAAACATTATAAACACATTAGCTTTAGGATTTTACCTCTATAAAACATGATTATAGTCCCCAAGTTATACGTCTAATTATTAGATTTTTCTTAACATTCCCATCACTAGCGAAAATCACAAAATAAGAATCGACATACCAACTTTGAAAGATCATATTCTAGCTTTTTTATCCAACGATTCGCTAAAATGAATTCAGGTATAGTTTCGCTTTTATATTTAAATGATTTAATATAAGTTTTTGCACTCTAGGCAATAATAATTTAAACCAATTAAGGTTTAATTCAACAAGTATTATCAAAACCTACTCATGTTGAATCATTAAGAACTTAAGATTGTCTGTCTTTTATAATAAATAGTTCAAATCTTCTACGTGCAATTCAAAATTTGTTGATAAAAAAATTGCTCTGAATTTAGCTGTCCACAGATCGGGTAATGGCCTTAAAGTTAGTAGCAGTAGGCATGTCATTCCAGGTTTATGATGGCTTACTATAATATATATATATATATATATATATAAAGTCAAAATTATTAATAAATGAGAAAATCCGGAATTCTTAATACATCAAACATGCTTCTGGTCTGCACGTTTGTATGGAATTTTTTTTTAAATGTGTAAAGAACTGCAAATGTGATTGATGTATGGATCACAACCATAAGCAAGGACACGGCTAACATATATCTGAATCAGTTGATTCAGTATTGTTTAATTGAACATATAAATTTAATTTTCAATTTTCAATTTTTTTTAGGATGTTAATTATTTTGAAATTTTTATATAATTAGTACAAGGAGCATGCATGACCAGATAATTAAGGACTACGAAATACTCATTTTTATGTTTCAAAATCACATTTTAGTTTGATATTTTTTATTGGTGTTCTAAAATGACTTATTTGAAGCAACATAAAGTAACATCTCTTGTGTAGGTTAATTTCTATTAGAACATTAATTGTTTTCTGTGTATATTGTTCATGTGAATATTAATCGACCCAAAGTAAGGTTAGTATTTGGCCAAACTATATGGACACTTGCGGCAATAAATATGTGACAATTATTAGGTTTTTCATGTGAATAATAAATCGGTTCAAAGAAGGCTTATTATTAGACATGATTTATTGTCAATGTTTGATTATTACACTAAGAGTGCCACTAACAAGTTAATATTTCTATCCAATGACTAAATATTATTGTTATACTCAGTATCTTGTTATGAAGTTCTACTATATTTTGAATTAGAATTTGATTGAGTATTAATAAGTTTCTAATGTGAGCATGTTTTATTTGTGATCCAGTTAATTCTTCTTTAGCTAATATTTGCGCTATCATCAATTCAATTCCTATACTCAATGGCGCAAGCTTTAAGACATGGCAGGAAAATGTCATGATTGTTCTTAGGGTTATGGATCTGGACCTAACTCTAAGGATAGAATGTCCTACTAATCTTGCAACTACTAGTACTCCCAACCAAAAGAGGGAGAAATGGGAACATTATGATCATATGAGTGCCATTCTAAAAGCATTTAGGGGCATTATGTGGGGCATTTATGTCATTGGAGGCTGTTACAATTAAGGGTTTCTTTACTGAAATCGAAAAAAGGTTTGCCAAAATGGAAAAGGTGAAAACCATTACGCTCATATCAAACCTCTTATCAAAGAAGTATAAGGGAAAAGAAATCATAAGGAAGTACATTATAGAAATGTCTCATCTTGCTTTGAAACTAGTTAAATTAGAAGCATCTGAAGATTTACTTGTGCATTTAGTTTTGATATCTCTTCTTGCACAATTCAGTCAATTCAGGGTGAGCTATAACTATCAAAAGGACACATGATCCCTTATTAAGCTCATTTCTTTTTGTGTGTAAGAAGAAGATAGGATAAAGCAAGAAATGATTAAGAGTGCTCACATGGCCACAACATCCAAAGATAAAGCAAAGACAAGAAACAAGAGTAAGAAAGCTATTTGTAAAGGTGCAGGCCGCAATATCATGCTTGACATGTAAAGAAAGATATGTTTCTTGCTTCAATTTGCTCTGAGGTTAATTTAGCTTCAGTGCCTAGACACACTTGGTGGATAGATTTTGGTGCTATAACTCATGTAAGTGTATCTAAATAAGGTTGCTTGAGCTACCGAAAGCCAAGTGATGGTGAAAGATACATCTTGTAGGCAATGGTAAATAAGTGGGAGTGGAAGTAATAAGGACATTTCAGTTATTGTTAGGAATAGGATTTTATTTAGATTTGAAATAGGCTTTTATTGTATCAGTTTTTAGATAAATTTTGGTTTCTATTTGTACATCAGGTAAATTTGGTTACTCTTACTTATTTAGAAGTAAGAAATTTAGTCTTTTTCAAAATTCAAATCTTATTGGTATCTGTTCCTTGATAGTAAATGATAACCTTTATATACTTGATACTATTACTCCATACAATGAATCTTTGCATAATAGCTATTGAAAGAAAATTAACCAATGATAATTATTCTTCTGTATGGCACAAACGTTTAGGTCATATCTCTAAAAAGAGAATTTAAAGGCTTGTGTTTAATGGAGTTATTGGTCCCCTTAATTTTACAAATTTACATGTATGTGATATTGTATAAAGGGGAAACAGATAAACCAAAAGAGATTAGATGTTAGCATATATACATATGTCTTGGAACTGATACATAAAGAAATATGTGGGCCATTTGCTATGGTATCTTAGAATGGCCAAAAATATTTTATCACTTTCATAGATAAATAATTAAGACATAGTTACATATATCTCATTCATAAAAAATCCCAATCTCTGGATGTGTTCAAAAATTTTAAGGTTGAAGTTGAAAATCAAATAGGCAAAAGGATTAAGAGCATCAGATCTAACCGAAGTGAAGAATAATATGGTAAATATGATGGTTCAGGTGAACAATGACCGGGCCCATTGCTAAATACACTAAGCGATATGGAATCGCTCATAGTACACAGTACCAGGCACTCTTAACATGAATGGTGTAGAATAGTAACGAGTATGATTTCTGTTAGATATATGTTAAATATTTTTATTTTATTTTATTTTAGCATATTTCTCTAAATTGACATATTTTTTATTATCTTGGATTCAAAATCCTAGTTGGATAATGCTTAGATAGAATAGAATTCTATCTTAAATAGAAGTTGATTTGGTGAAGGACTATGTGAATTTTTTTTTGGAAAAGATACGAAGGAGTTTGGAAAAAAGATACCTATGTTTATGTAGTGTGTAGTGTATGGGTGTGCAAATTGGCTTTCACATAGGTGCAGTTTTTGTGTGAGTGCTTTGAGTGATATGTGTGTGTATTACGCTAGTGGAGTGAAGGATATCGTGTGACAACTGTAGATGGCGTGTGATGGGTGCGTGACTCTAAGTTTGTGACTCCTTACGTGCGTGATTTTGTAAGTTCCTTAGTGAATTAAAACTATCCTTTTGGAAATATACAAAGACACCATGTCGTTGAGTGAAAAACAGAAAAGAAAACTTACGACTGATTGGGTGTTAAGTGTGTGATACTTGGTGGGAGTGTTGAATGTATTTGTTCATAGTTCATCAGATGCGTGAGTGTAGGTGAAACGCTGATGTTGAAGAATTAATTGATGGGCTGTGATTAGAGTTGTTGTGTTGAAAATAATACTATGGTTGATTTGTGAGTGTGAAGTGCGTGAGTGTTCAAAAGGAGTGCGTGATTTTGGTGCTGATTTCTTTTTTGGTATTGAATGCTGAAGTAACACACGGCTAGAAAGCTAACTACTCTTGCATATTATTTTAACTGGTCAACAATTATTCAGACATATTTCGAGAAGTTGATAATAGGGAAGATTCTTTTATCTCAAGCGTATTATTGTTCTTTTATTAGTTGATTTATCACTTGAGTTATTTCTATTAATTGTCGTTCATTAAGTTGTTTAGAAAAATCCTCTGATGAGGTTAACACAAGTTGGTCGTATTATTGGGTATGAAAATCTTTCACGAAAAGTAAGGACGAGAGATAGTGTCAAAGGTTAAGTGATATCGGCTCAGTAAAGCCTTATGTAAATTTATTGTACTTCAGTGAAAAAATTAATCTGAGTGAGGGCCCCGTAAAGTAGATAAGGAGTGTCGAACTGCGTTAACAAATCTCAGTGTTGATTTATTTTTGGTTATTTTAATTTTTCTGATTTTCTTTGTTTGCTAGAAACAAATCAGACAGTTTGCGAAACTATTAACATATACAGTTTTTCAATTGGTATCAAAGCGGGTCACAGTTTCAGAACTTGATAGCAAGTTGTTGCAGATCCTAGTTTCGCGAACATGGCTATAAGAGAAGGAGCATCAATTATCAGGCCATCGTTGTTGGACGATTCTAATTATCCTGCATGGAAATCACGGATGAAGGTCTTTATTCAAGCATAGGGAATAAGAACATGGAACTCCGTGTTATATGGTTGGACACATCTGATGATTACTAGCGATAAGGGAGAGATAGTTCTAAAAGATCCAACTAAATGGACAAGAG
>JAOTAY010000191.1:3729974-3744748 GCA_025629805.1 Erythroxylum baracoense | reverse complement strand
TTTATTATTAATTATATACAATTTATTATTATTTATATAAAATATTATTATTAATTATTTAATAAATTTTATTCTATTATGCGTGATTTATATTTAAAAATTATTTTATTTTTTTATTTATATGGAAATATATACAAACAATTAAAGAATAATTTTTTATATTTTTTATATTTTCATTAAAAAATTTTATTTAATTTTTTATTTTATTATTAATTATAGACAATTTTATTAATAATATAAAAATATTATTATTAGGATAAGAAAAAATAATATAAAAATATTATTAATTATATACAAGGGGATTAAGGTTAAAAGAAATAATTGGTATTAAGAAAAATTATTGAGGATATATTAGGTAGTATATATTTATTAGTTTACATTCTATTCTAAACCCTCTAAATTAGAGGTTTCTTATTTTCATTATTTAAGAAAAAATGGAACGTAACATGAAATATTCCACTTTTATCCCATTCTGTTCTATTATATTACAAAACTTTTAACCAAATGATAAAAGTGTGTTACGTTTGCTTCCATTTTATTCATAAACTTCTAACCAAACATAACCTAAGTCTACATCAATGATTACCCCCACATGTTACAGACGAAAAGTCGATGGCCCGATTGGGAAGTTAAGCTTCTCCACTAAGGGGAAAGAGAAGGCCGCAGTGGTTTGAACTTTGAAGGCATTAAGTTTATTGATTGACGAATTCATTGGTCAATCATTAATCAAAAGCCAATGGCTGACAGGCTGAGTCACTCTGAGGCCGCATCCCATGTATGGTAGCTTGATCACAAGTACATTTTGACTTTTAAAGATTTTTAATCAATACATTAAATTTTTTAGGTATGGGGAGACATTCACACCTTTTTATTTATGTAAAGAGTTTGCATAAATTTTTAAGAAAAGCAACTCAAACACGTTAAAGATACCAATTAGGCGCAATCATTTTGTTTTCCTTAATAAAATAATAAAGATTCACCAATGAATTATAAAATTTTTATAATCTTATTTCATCATCATCATCGTTAATACCCAGTTGAAATCTTACTGAGCCGTTAAATTTAGAGAGGTCCAATTATACGCAACCTTATCTTTACATAATAGAGAGACGTTTTCCGTTTTTATAATCTTATTTATTAATATAAAATATATGAGTGAGTTTTTAGATAATTTTCTTATAATTTTTAAGAAATTCTTGCCCACTAATTTTCTTTTTTGATATAAATTATTATATATATCAAACTTTTATTTTATAATATTATACATACATATATGTATGTCTTATTATCAATGCTATTAATGAAAGAATTCAATCATATTGAACTAAAGTTGTACATAAAATTTTTTACATTTTTATTTACAAATCAATTTAATATATTTAATTATGTCACTAACATTATTAACAATGAAAAATCGAAATATACATTTGAATAGGTCAGGGTATATATTATTCATAAAGAAAGTTGTGACATGATTCATGATTTACCTCTTAATTTAAAATATTAAATCAAATTATCTTTTATTCAACCATTTAGATTTCTGTCTAGAGGAATGAATATCTCAACTTTCAACTATGGTTGTGCCTTCCTCTTACCAAATGACCCTTCTCCTATACGAGTGGTACTACCTTACTTCGAGTGTATGTACTAACGAATTACCATCGAACTAATTTCCCTTGGAGTCAGTGCATCATGTGTGATCGGTCCTGTCTCTTTATATTTTATACACACAAGCATCATAGGCAAGAACCCAACGGTACACGACAATCATGTCTGGGGTATAACCTACAGGACTATGAAGCCGTCTGTGTCCTTACTTGGCTTACTTCGGTCCACTTTCTTACAATTGCCAGCAACGTTGAATGGTAACTTTGTATGGTAGCCACATGTCGACAAAGGTCATTTTCTTCGGATATATTCCGATCGTGCCTAATGGGTTCTTACGTCAACAATCATCGCAATTACATACTTGGTTCCTGGAATAGTTCTCAATAATGAAGTTATTGTATATTAATACTATGAGATATATTAACTAATAACCAAATTAAGAAAGAAAAGCCAATTGGAATAGGGTTCTTCAAGTTGCTTATCAATGATCGATTACTCAACAAGAAGGGAATTGCATGTAAGATAAATCAGAAAGACAAGTCTCAGAGTTATATTAAAAAATAGCTTCAACTTTCATTGCCAGTTGTGTCCAAGTTGGTTCAATTAATCAGATTAAATAGGTCAAAGGAACCTGTTCATTTGCAGTATAAAATTAAAGATAGAACCTTAGTTTTATGACAGCTTTCTCAAATTGGCCATCCTCTACTTTCGTATCATATTGAAATTCTTTCTTTAAGTTAGGTTGCATTAGAGAAGGCAAGATAATGTTTTAAAAATCGAACCAAAAGTTAAACCGATAAAACAAGAGGTTTAAGGTTTAAAAAATTTAACCGATATTAAAATATTATAAAACCGGTTAAAATTTGAATAAAATCGAAAATTTTGACAATTGAAAATTTTTATGGTTAAATCGGCCTAATCAACTGAGTTTTTTAATTGTCAGAAAATCAATAATTGACCTCTAATCAGAGTTTACTAAGTCATTGCCCATTTGAAGATTCTAATGATAAAGGTAGTTTTAAAGTATTGATAAAACAAAATAAAATATGGGTTATTTTTATATTATTTTTATAAATTATGACAAATGTAATTTATTAAGTTATCCACGTAATGTTAATTTAGTCACAAATGTACATGTTAGGTGGCTTCTAGCACATGTAACATGCTATGAATAACCCCTTTGATCCGCTTTATAAAATAACTTTCTTTGTATCTTGAACATATTCTATTTGTATGTGTATGGCCATGCGTATCGTACCACACAAAAAGGCCAATCTTTATTTATCAGGAATAATTCCGATTAGGTGCACTCTACCTGTAGATAAAGAGCTTTTCCTATGTGAAAATTTATAATCATATGCAAGTTTGTGAATGATTGATTAACCCCCTTGCTAGTTTTGTTGACTAATATCCACTGCTTTCCACTTGTTAAAGCAGAAATCGGTAATGGCTGGTACACTAATCTCAGTCGTCGAAGCCCACAGTAAAGCAGCCTTAACTTGCATGCTACGTCCAAGTTGGTGTCCCGTTTTAGCTCCTACCCTGTACTCTTTTTTCCGAGTATCTTCAGATTATTTGGACCACATTTCCCAGGAACCAAACAGACAGTTCCAACTCAATAACGGGGTCGAATGTGCGTACAAACGACGGGAGCAGTTAGAATCAAACGAAGGCGGCCAATAATCTACGTAACAGCCCGAAACATCATCGAAAGTCTCTTTCAAACTTGGCATCATTGTCATTAAAATACGATTGCCTCGCTGGCAGCATGATTCTAATTCAACTGGCTTGACGTTAGGCCACTTCCTTCTTTGTGTATATATACATACACCAAACTACAATTGTTCTCAGTAAAGCAAATCTAAAGCTTCTTTGATCCATAAGCAAATCTAAAGCTTCTTTGATCCGTCTTTTGATAATCATAAACATGGAACGGTTCAATGTCTTGCTTGTCTTGTCACTAGCTTTTAGTTTGTGCCTCTTTCCAAATACCATATCAGCGCAACTCAAACAAAACTATTATGCCAGCATTTGTCCGAACGTGGAAAGCATCGTCAGAGGTGCAGTGCAGAAGAAATTTCAACAAACTTTTGTCACTGTTCCGGCAACCATTCGCCTGTTTTTCCATGATTGCTTCGTCCAGGTAATGTTTAATTTAAATAATGTTCAATCTTTTTTCAGATTGGCAAAATAGATTACTGAAGTGAGTTGAAGTCTCGTGTTTGTTGATTATACGAACAGGGTTGTGATGCTTCCGTTATAGTTGCATCAACCGCAACCAACAAGGCGGAGAAGGACCACCCCGATAATCTGTCCCTTGCCGGAGATGGATTTGATACAGTGATTAAAGCCAAAGCAGCGGTTGATGCCGTACCACGTTGCAGAAACAAGGTCTCTTGTGCTGATATACTTGCCATGGCGGCAAGGGATGCGATTGCTCTGGTTAGTATGCAATAATGTTAGTTCACACTTTTCCCAAGTCATGTTCAAAGGGTAGCATTATTTGATTTTCACAGGCTGGTGGGCCTTCATATGCTGTTGAACTGGGGAGATTGGATGGTCTAAGCTCAAAAGCCTCCAGTGTCAATGGAAAGTTGCCTCAGCCAAATTTCGACTTGAATCAGCTCAACTCTTTGTTCGCTGCTAATAAGCTCTCTCAGACGGACATGATCGCTCTCTCAGGTACAGCACAAAACCAGAACATATTGTACATCAATCACACAAAAATTCAACACTGTTCTTAACTTTTCTTCATTTCGCAGCCGGACACAGCGTAGGATTCTCTCATTGCAGCAGGTTCTCCAACAGAATATACAGCTTCAGCCCTCAAACTATGGTCGACCCTTCTCTGAACAAGACATACGCAACCCAACTACAGCAAATGTGCCCCAAGAATGTAGACCCGAGAATAGCAATCAACATGGACCCCATCACGCCCAGAGCTTTCGACAACGTCTACTACAAGAACCTACAACAGGGCATGGGGCTGTTCACCTCGGACCAGATTCTCTTCACTGACTCAAGGTCCAGATCGACCGTCAACACATGGGCCAGTAGCTCATCGGCGTTTCAAAAAGCCTTTGTCACTGCTATGACCAAATTGGGACGAGTCGGAGTCAAGACAGGCAAGAACGGCAACATTCGACAAGACTGTTCCGTTCTGGGGTAACGAGAGAAATATGCCAGAACTTGAAGATGTGTGTTAGAACAAGATGCAATTGATTTCAGCTAGGATCAAATAACTCTTAAAATACAAGTTTCTGAGTCGGCAAAAGTACAATAAAAAGACATTTTTTTGTTGTAAGTTGATCAGCTTGCTTGCTATGTCAATAATCTGTCCTGGGTTGATGTAGTTTCTGAAGAAATAACGACGATCATCTGTTTTTTTTTTCTTTTATACCAAAGTTTATTTCATCTAATTTAGTCGTTCAATCAAAACCACACGGAAGTAACAATGTTTAAAAAAATTGACTAAAAGTTACAATGATAAGACAACGGATCTATTATATTAGACAATTATAAAATTTAAAATTTTGAAATATAATTTAAAAAGATTGTTAGTACTTATAGAAAAATTTAAAGTTGAATTAAAAAACTTATTAAATAAAAATTAATTATTAATTTTAGTTTATAAGAATTTATTAATTTACAAAAATTAACTGGTTAATTAACAAATTGATTGATTTTTAACAAAAAGAGTTATTAAAATAAATCAAACTGAAAGGTTAAAAATTGAATTGAAAAGTTGGACAATTCAAAATTTTTACTGTTAAACCGGCCAACTAGTTGGATATTTTAATAATTGGGAATTAACTTTAAGCTTATGAATTACTTTTTACTATAAAAAAGAAATTTTACTTTTTTAGAATATATAAAGTAAAGTTATTGTTGTGTATTTTTTACGAAATTTATAATATTTTAAGTCAAATTAAAAAGGCAATTATCCTTAGAATAAGGTGCAAGCATTTTTTTGAAAACAAATGATGTTTTCATTAATATATAGTTAGAACAAATAACATGGGTATTGGAGTCTAAACTCCCTTTCAACACATAAATACAAGAAGAAAAAACGACAACGTTACAACCTTCTCTAATTCACCAAGCTAAGAAAGATACGACAACGTTCTTTACAGCCCGAATCGGTGACGTTTTGTAAAAAGGGTAAAAGAGACCCCCCCAGTACTCGTCGAAGCTTCCAGAATTTACCTAATTGGGGATTGTGTGATCTGGGTCTACGATGGGTCTTCAATGCGGTAACGTTGCATCTCCACCAATTCGAGAAGGAAAATTTTGCTTATTTACATCTGTCTTCCTCCTCTTGCCTCAATCATTGCTCCTCGAATGGAAGGTCTACTTTTTTAACTTGAAGAACCCGCCATCCTGTGAGGGCTCGTTGCATGAAACTCCTCTACGTAACTCTCATCCGCTTCTCTTAAAATAGTGTTTGATTCTGTGAAGATTGTTTTGATTTATGATAATCTCCACACTTGTTTCATCTCTCTGTCCAGGTCTATACCTTCCAAAAATGCTCTGATATGCATCCTGATGTTGTCAAAGATGGCATCCATAAGGGACGAGCAAGGCAAGGCTCTCTCTGAGAAGATCCTTCTGTTTCTCTCTTCCCATATGCTCCTAACCAGGTAAGCCATCGCTACTACACAAGTCCGTGCCCTGTTATCATTTTGTGCTTTTATCCATCGCATGCTCGAGCTGATGACATCTTCCATATCTGTGGTGTATCCTCAGTCCCACATCGTTTGGTAAATAGATGATAAGATGGTTTTTAGAGGCTTTAAAACTCTAAATTGATTGGTTTTGTGGAACAGCCGATAAAAATGTTTGGTTAACAGTTAATTATGTTTAAGGGATTTAGTTCAAATCAATCAAAAAAAAACGCTAAAATAAGTTTTTTATTTTTTAATTTTAATTTTGCTAAAATTAATTTTTTCAAATTGCCTATATTGATTTTTTTGTTTTTTATTATTTTATTTTTAATTTTTAATAAAATTTTAAGATAAAATTGAAAGTTTAAAATTTGATTAATTTATTATAATTGTTTAATTAATTTATAAATTATATAAAAAATATTAAACTAAATTTAAAATTTGATTAATTTTATTATTATTATTATATTAGCCCGCATAATGTAATATTAAAAGTCTTGTATATTTATGATAAAGTTGTTTTTTTACAATGAATACTTATGAAATGTAAATAAATTATACAATATTTTATATATGCGGAATAATTTATTTTGTTTTCAACAACTTATTATAATTTATCACAATTAAATTTTTTAACAAATATATATTACTTTGGAATTATTTATCAATGAAAATGTTTGTTTTTATTAGAATAATTTATTTTTAGTAACATATGATTTCTTAAATACTAATATTTAACTAATTTTTAACATCAACTTATATGATAAAATAGGATTTAAAATAAATATGGATAATAAAGTTTCATTTAATACGATAATAAAATATATTAACTTTGATAATACATAACACAGAATAAGAATTTGTTATAGAATTTAATTATAAATCAAAAGATGTTAATTTTTTAAGACTTGTCTCAATTGAATACTTTTTAATTTGGTAAATTAAATTATATCTTAAAGATTGGAGATAATGTAAGAAATTTAAAGTTTAAAAATTGATTAATTTACTAAAATTGTTTAATTAATTTATAAATTATAAAGTCTATTTAAGAATTGATGAACACATTTCTTAAAACCTAACTATTATTATAATAATAATTAGTAGTATTAACTAATTATATCTTCATTTTTATCAGTACGTATAATTTATTTTAAGCATTTTAAGTTATCACAAGAGATTGTAATTAATCAATTCAATGGTGCTCAAAATCAGAGAAGCTTTAGTTTATAGCTTGGATTTTATAACACATTTAGCGGTATGTCAACCATTACAGAATACAAAATAAGCGCATACAGAGGAAGGGAGACGTGAAGTTTTGTGAGAGTCTTGACAACGGTTCGGGAATTTCTTGGAACTTGGGATTAAATTAAATTAAATTAATATTTTAAAATTAAATCTCAATTCCGAACGACAACATCCACAGCATGTTCTTCTAAGAATTCTACTCTATATGTCCGTACTCCATTAATGCAGACCTTTCTCCATAGTCCCCGGTCTCTCTCACTAGTCCCTACTGCTGTCCAATTCTAAAGTCGTGACGTGTAATTATTAGCCATCAATTTCATCCTTTTCATATGATGTTTGGTGGGAATAGTATATAATACACGTAGGCCTCATCATTCTCCCAAAGTCTTCCGCGTCTTAATCCTGTTGGATCACATGCGCGGTGCTTTACAGCTATTTCCCTTTTCTCATTTGTCCGCGTGTTAAAAGGTTCTTGTCCTGTCTATTCTGTTGCTGTGTTAAAAATTGGCAAATAGTTAAGTTGCATGTTGCAACATGGGCAAATCAATAGGAAAAGTAGTTCTTTTATTTCTCCTGGACTTGCTCACCGGCAATGTTCCTCGCTTCCTGTCTCTTCTGTCCTGTGTTAAAGATTGGCAAGTAGTTAAGTTGCATGTTGCAACATGACAAATCAATAGAAAAACTAGTTCTTTTTTTCCCTTGGAATTGCACACAATGGCACTATTATTGCATTAGTTGTTAACTAGTTTTATTAACGGTTAATTGATAGTCAATTATATTAACTGATTTAACCAGCTGATAATTTCAATTGTTTGTTAAAAATGTTTGATAAAATTAACTTACTAGTTTTAGTTATTTATGTGTAAAATAACTTATAAGTGCATCACCTAAAAAATATCTTATTTTATTATAATTGATAGGAAAAAGGGGTATAAAATAACTATGGTTAATATATATGCATACGTATATGTTTAAGAAATGAAAATATCAAGATATATTTAAATTTTAATATATTATTATTTAAAATTTACGTGTACAAAATATTATAGTGAAGAACATACTATTCTTTACCGGTTAATATATGTTAAAAATCTTGTAAAATTAGTTTGTTATTTAAAAAATCAATCTAATTTAAATAAACTTACGGTTAATTTATTCTAAATTTAGTTTATATTTATTCAAAAAAACATGCTTAAAAGTTGATTCAAATTCGTTATAAATTTATAATTTCTCTTTTTAATTTTAGTGTCAAAATTTAGTAAAATTGTAGATATCTTATCTTTATTTTATATTATTATCCGCTTATTCTTATGTAAATAAATAAATAAATATTGTGTTATTTTAAACATATGAGTTTTATTTTTTTACTAATAATTTTTCTATTTGAAAAATGTTATTTTCAGCTTATTGTTTTAAATCAACCAAATTACCAAATAACTTCAATAACTTTTTAATATAGTCAACCAGCTAATTTATATAAATCAACTAAAAAATAGCTGATAAGTTGTTTGTCAAATAAGCCCAATTTGTAGCTTTCCACTTTTTCTTTTTCTAGCTACACCTTGTCTCTAAGTTATAGAGTTTTTATAGCAAATATTTTTATTATCTTAAATTACATTGTGATATTAAAATAGTTATATAAATTAAATTAAATTGTTTTAACAATAATATATAATGTGATTGATTGTAAAATACATGATAACAAAATTTATATAATTTTATTAACTTAAATTTCGTAATAAATTTTATTAACATAACTTGATAAATATCAAAAAGTCGATGTATTTTGTGTACAAGGCTCCCGCTTACAGAGAGAGTAATGTTATACACAACCTTTTTTTTTAATTTTTACAAACAGGCTATTTCTGTGACTCGAACCTATGACCTTATGATCACAAAGGAACAACTTTACTGATTGGTCCAACGCTTGCCCTCAACTTGATAAATATCATAATATAAAAATATTTTTAAAAAATTTTTTCGTTTAGTCTAATTGTAAATTTTGATGTAGTGGTTAAGTGAATACATTTGTTACGATTTTTTTATTATTAAGATTTAGAAACAAAAAATAAAAGTAAAATGTAATTTAAAATAATAATTAAAAAATCTAACTGGTTCGACCGATTCAACCGTAAAAGTTTTGAATCGTCTAATTTTTAGGTTATGATTTTAACTTTCTTGTTCGATTTACTTTAAAAATCGATCAATTTATTAATCAATCGGTTAATTTTTGTAAATTAATTAGTTCTTATAAATTAAAGTAAATTAATTAAATTGTATTTAATATTCTCTTTTTTAAATTAAACTTCAAATTTTTGTATAAATAAAGACAAATTTTTTGAATTATATTCTTATTTTATTTTATTTTATTTTGAACCGGTCGTTATATTTTTAAAATATTAATTTGGAGTAAATTGGGATGAAAAGATGAGCAACTCTCTTACGCAAATTGAAAACTATCACCTGATAGCTTAGTTAATCTAAAGAGTGAGACAATTTATAGTGTCTGATTTCCATCACAAAATCGTGAGTATACAGGTCTAAACTATTCAGATAACACCAAAAGCTTCAGTATCAAAAGCTTGACTATTCGCTGGATGTGTCCTGTTTACCTAATTTTCAGCGACTTATGATTTATCACTGTTTGTTGATTGTTTAAGAATAATTTTATAATAAGACAATTATCCGTATCCATTGGATGCTCCTATCGTAGATTTTGAATATTCAAATGTAATAGCATTAATTAGGTAAATAGTAGACTACAACTTCTCAACAACTTTATCTTGAATGACTTTAAAATGATTACTGAGTTAAATCATATGTTTACATTAAAAAATTATTTTTAAAATTACAATTTAATAATTAATATCTTAATTTTTATATTTTTCAACTTATTTTGTGTAATATTATTTAATTTTTATACATTTATTTTCAGACGAATGATTTGTAGGTCGGAGTACGGGAGTTTCAGACAGAATGATTCGTTGGCATAGGGTAGCCTATGGTCGATTCAGTATTATTTATATGAAACGAGGCCAGTCTATTGTTTCTTCAGTAATCATCGGCTGCATTACTCGCAGATGATGATCATGAAACTGTTCTATTTCATTAAGGGAATTAAGAACAACCCTATCACCAAAAGATCATGGTCCATGACAGTAGAAATGATAATGGGAAATGGCTTCTTCTTAAGGTACAGCATAAAAAGTTGAGACCAGAACAGGGCGAAACATAAACTTTCAGAGAGATTTCTCAAATGCATGGCTATATTTACTCATTTTCCTGGTTGTATATACATTCTGTCAAATATACAAGTAATATGAAAAAAAAAGGAAGTTCACTTAAGAAAACTCCAGGCTATGATAAGGATCAAATCTCATTATTAGCTCCAAAAGTAAAAGAAAATGAAACATGGACTAGTTCCTGTCAAATCAAACCAAAACGTCTGACATATGCAACCCTGTGAATACGTAGTACCATTCAAGATTGTAGAAGATTGGCTTACAAAGGTAAAAAGCCTTCTCTCTTTTGAGTTATGTTACTCTGAAATCTGCAAAAACAAAAATTAAAGAAAATTTCAACGAGTTTGAGAATTCATGGCTAAAGGCAAGATCTGAGAAATCAAGCATTTAGAAAATCCAAGACAGAGGAGCCTACTCTGGCATGTTAATCGACTGACTTTTGCTAAGAGCAAGAACTCCGGAAGGAACGTCATATTCTGGTTCAATAGATTCGTCCAATGCATGAGATAGATAAGTACAGTTGAGCAATCAGCATGATAAATTTGCTCAGATTCCAGGCAATCCATGTAGTATGGTCTCGTTGATCAGCATATTTTTTCATTTTAGGCTCCGTATCATGGTCGGGCAGACTAGCAGAGAGATTATGAAGTCCTTTTAGGTTGGTATGCTGGATATGCGATCCTGGTAGTATGTTGAACCAACACATAACAGGAGAGGCAGCGGCCATGATACGAATTTACTATAGGAGTTCCTTCGGTCGTAAAACACAATATAACTAGTATTTGCTTAGGCAGGGGAAGAAGCAGAAGCTTTCACCTGGTAGAGCCTGCAGGCTAAAACCTCAACAACGTAACCTCATATATTGAGTTGCAGACTAATATTGAGCTACACATGAACATGTTGGCTACTGAGAAGTTAGTGACCAAATCCTTACCAAAGGCAAAATGAAATGCAAGTACTGAATAGTTACCCCTTAGCCTTTGAGGCTCATCCTGCAAAAGTCTGCTAGTACAATTCTCCACGAATTCAGCTTCCAGGTATCTGTGAAATCCTCAAATATCCAAATTTCATGAATGTCATTTTGAGTTCAATCTCATTCATTGTATTTGAATTTTGTTAGGTGATGAGGAGGAAGAATAGACTTCGCGCAAAGATGCAAGGGGGTATTACGTTTGAATCGTATGTGCACTATGTGCATAAGTCAAGTAAAATGAAAATAATATAAGGCTCTATATAGGCACTGCAATGCTAATAAAATCTATTACCATACTAGACAATAACTCATAGTCACAATCACAAACACCCCTCCGCAAAGAGAGGAGAAAAACACAGAGTATGCAAAGTTTAATGATGTGAATGTATGATATTTGACACAACACGGTGCAGTTTGTGCAACAATGCAGTATGCAAGAAGCAGATACTATCGTGCACTTTCGGACCAATTGGCAAACACTTGAATTGTATAGTATTAACTTGCAATATTTAAACAATCTGAAACAGAAAATTGTAAGCTTTATTAACAAAGTCAATAAATTGAACAAACAAACTAGTGTCAGCTGTAGGCAACTGACATATTGTTGAAACTTGAAAGCTAGGTTCTTATAAGTTTCATGCTTATACTCTACCAAGTAACACCACCAATAATCAGTCCAAAAGGCCTATATACAATCTAACACCTTGATCCAAAACTACCCATGACTTTCACCACTTATGTACTTAACAATTGTACGCTTTGGTCAAATATTAAAGTTAGACTGGATCCTATAACTAATATTCTCACAATGATTCAGAGTAAAGAGACTATCCCTCCAAAGCAATGCATTTCTGTTCCATTTCATTCTTCTGATACATGCAGACAAATCTTCTCAAGTTGTGTTGGCCATTCTTCACCAAGAATGGAGGGGTTAAGCTCCATTGCAATCCGAAAATCCAGCATAGATGCAGCACAAGAGCCACTGGATCTTTTTACATATCTGGAAGGCAACATCCCATTAAAACGAGGGGCACCAAAACTATGTTGTTGACCAATTTGTTTTGATTCAGACCTTGAACTAGCCAAATCCAAACAAGGCTTCATCAATCTCTTCAGATAAACATCAAGGCTGTGATTCAATAAATTGGCAAAATCTTCTGAGACACTTAATCCTTGCTTCTCCAATTTCAGTTCCAATCTTTTCCTTAAAGTGACAGTATCAGGTAGCTGACCACTAATATGACATGTCTCCATGTGATAGCAAGATGCCAAACGATTACATAGTACCTTCCGTGCCCCTTCAGCATTTAGCGAGATGCCAAGTGGAGCTCTAACAGGGCTCCTACTATGAATGCCAGGGCTTCCAGAAGCCTGATCAACCTCTTCTCCATCTTCCGAAGAGCCTGGATGTCTGCTACCCAAAGAAAGCAACTCTGTAGCACTCTGTTGCTCTTGATTCCTAGGAACTGAATCTTTAAATGCAATATTGTGGCTCTTTCCATGAGGACCAAGAGGACTGGGACGATCTTTAAACTTCCGGTCACAAAGACTTGGTGTCCGACCCTTACGTGGAGATTGGGGAAAGTCTCTGAAAAAGGACTGAAGATTACTTCTGTGATACCCATTAGGTACTTTCACCTTTGATGCACCTTGTAATTTGCTCTCCCTTGTCGGAGGTATCTTAGAATTGCTTGCATTTTTAATAATTGACTTGAGAAGAAGATTATGGAGATGGACGTTTTCTCTCCCAATCGTGCCAATGCAAAGTCTGTCGAATTCACATTTGTTAATCTTAAGACTGAAAAATTTTGTGAGGAGATCAAAATATTTCTCCGCTTTTAGGCGCCCAAGCTTCTTCTCCATACGTGATTTAAGCTCTAATATGTCTATGCGAGAAAAATGCCTAGTTGCCGACATTTTAGTCTCCAAGTCCCTCACTATCAACAGAATGAAATCATCCAGTCACACAAAACTATATTTTAGTACAAATCATAAGAGCACTAGCTGCCATTTAAAATCCCAAGTCAATTCTAACACAGCAACTACATTGGAAACAAAATAAACAAAACCCAGATAGAAATTTATCCCAAACATACATTCTTTAGCTCAATTGAACTATTACTTCAGTTGAAAGCTATGAACTAAATCAAAGATAAAAACTTAGGATAGAAATTCTCCAAGAATTCTCAGCGCCCAACATCCATATCAACTAATAATTTAATAAAAAGCGAAAACTTGCAAAGTTAAAGTGTGAATTCGAGCTCAAAGACAGACCCACTTCAAAAATTGACCAAACAGAAGAGAGAGTTTCTAAATGCAGCGATTCAGGCATGAAACACACTAAAAAAATGTCAAAAAGAAGTAAGGAGAAAAAAATAAGCACCAACCTGCACTCGGACTACCAATTGAATTGCGCTTAAGTTCAACTGTACTATCCACTTCAACTCCTCGATCACGAGCTTAATAATTTCGACACGAGAAAGAAAAGAGTGGAAGGAGTAAGGGAGAGAAAGATTAGGGCTTGTAAGCAAGCGAGAGGCTTTCGGCCCTTGTTTTTTCTTCAGAAGCTTCTGTTTAAGTCATTCGGGTCAATGGAGCACGTGCGTTTTAACTAGTGTAAGTTGCTAAATGCTAAGGTAAGGTAAGGACTAAGGAGCTTCTTTTTGTGCTTGTGTGTTCAATCATTAACATGTTTTAACTAGTTTTTCAAGTCACTCACCTATGTTTATATGCTATGCCAAAGAAAATTCTAACACTACACTAGCCACCAAAATATTTTCTGTTCCTGGAAAGCGGGAGAGAATTATGGTCACAACTCACGACACAACAGGGCAAGACTTCCAATGTTCGTGGGTCGGATTTGGACGTGGCTGATGCTCCATTTTCGTTTTTTTTTTTTTTTTTTTTACATTAGGTATCCCAGCTTAGCCGGACTAATCCTAAGCCTCTAAGACCCCACCCCAAAAACCCTAGAGGATGTAAATCTGGAACCCCAAGACCCCTCAGGTTCCTACGTAGCCTGTACACTTCTGCGCACAAGGA
>JAOTAY010000191.1:3710940-3729613 GCA_025629805.1 Erythroxylum baracoense | reverse complement strand
TAATTGATCCGATCAAGGAGCTGTACCCAGGGGGCTAGAGGATCATCAATAGGACAAATTCCTATTTCTCCTCCTTTGGTGTGACTCGAACTCAAGACCTCCTTTTAAAGGTACTTTCAGTTAATCATGTTTTAAAAATTTAAGTAAATTATAACCATATGTAGTAAGAAATCAAACAAAAAATTAAATAATTAAAAGTTTTTATGTTGAATCGGCCAAACCAGTTGAAGTGTTTAATCATTGATTTTGATACGTATATTCTTATTTTTGGATTGTTAGCTTAATTAGATGGGTTTAATGTATTTGCTAAGTCATTTCCATTTCCATAGGTATTAATATATATATTTGATGACCTTTGTGACCATTATAATTAATATAGCACATCAAAAAATAATTTATAACTCACTCTTTTTCATGCATTCACATCAAAACGACTTATAACCATAAATTTAGTAAAAGCACATGTAAAACTATGCTTAAAATCTGATATAGAAGCTTATTCAATTAGTTAATAGATTAAAGTAACATTTGCTGTGTTCCTCGATTGATATGAACAGCACGTAAGTTCCTCGATCTTTTAACTAAAGTTTTGCTGATTTTTCTTTTTCTCTGTAAGGTATGGCAAATAGCTCTAAGAACTAAGAAGTAAAAACTGCGTACTGTAACACTCAGTGAAAGTCTGGATAGTACATTCGTATCTACACATATACATGGAGCCAATATATTTACTTTGTCACGTAGTAGTTGTTCTAATAATTATTCTCTCAGTTCTTTTCCCAATACTAAAGCTTGACATGAAAAATGACAACCTTCAATTCTTTTTTTGTCTCTTCTGTTAATGTTTTTCGGTTTCTCCTCTCTAGGAGAGCAAACTTATGGTTGGTGTTTTTTGCATGCTTCCCTGTTGCTGCAGAATGGAGCATGGACTACTATAGGTCATAATAAAGAGCAAGCTGAACAAAAATGGCATTAGAGATCTTGTGTAGTTTAAGATCCTCCTTGGAAAGAAGAACATGGTCTACTACACATGAAGATGTCTCCATTAAAGCGTCTAACCAGTACTTGTATCGATCGCTTTTAGCTCCAAGAATCGCAGAACCAGCCAGCACAATTAATGCCACTGAGCTTGTTTATGAAGTTGTACGTAGAAACCATCAGGGAAAGATACAAGACAAAATTAAACGCCTAACCCTAAATACAAATCTGATCAGGATTCAGAGAAACGCATCGAGTACTGAAAAGTTAGCTACTGATTAAGCTCGAGGACAGGAGTGTAATCATGCATTACAGATTTTAATGGATTATCAATGGGACTTATTTCTTTGAGATCTTTTCTTGTTCTGATCATCTTATATATAGAGGAATGACCATGCCATTGGATTGAAGACCGTTTCCTTTTAGAGATTTATCAACTGGTAAAGCACATATATATAATGAGCTGAAAATAGGAAAGATTGCAGTCATTCTTCTGCGGAATTGAACAAAAGTTAAAACTTGAAACTTTATCTTAACGTGCTTTTTTTTTTTGGTTGCATCAATTGATAAAGATAAGAGTTGCCAAAGATGAGTTGTGAACTAGCCAGATCAAATAAAATGTAGTAGTAATTATATGAATTGGATGGGTAAAAAGAGAGAGATTTTACGCAGGAATCCAAGCAGTAGCAAATACAACATTATGTCCTTTCCAAGTAAGTACAAGATCATCCTCTTCTTTCTTCAATCCCCACCCAGCCGCATGCTCATCAAGCATGGTCTTAACTTCAGAAAACGCATCTTCACTGAAAGAAATGCCTCGAAAATTGGCGTTCCTCATCCTCTGAACCCACTTGTTCTTGGGCTCAAGCCTCTCAACCCTTTGAAGACCTTCGTGCGCTATAACATTCTCAATTTTCCAACATATATCAGCTTCATACCACTGCCTCTGCTTACTTCCCTTTGGAAGAAATGTATCCACAGTGTCATAAGGTATCCATAGGTAATTAAAAGCCGACCTTAATCTACACACCAAATTGTTTGATGTTAAATCTGCATCTTCATCTACTAACAGAACTATTGTTGGGTCTAAACTCCTAAGTGATTTCAAAAGCATGGCCCGAACCGATGACATAGATAAGGAAGAGCAAGATGAAGAAGATGATTCGAAAGAGTAAATATTCGAGTTTGTACTAGGAATACCATGAAGTGTCTCTTCAGGTATGTAATGAAGCAACATGTGACAATTTATGACCAGTGCTTCACCACTTTCTGGGTACACCAAATGTTGCACTCGAAGCTGTTCGATTAGGGACGAGAATCCATCTGCGCAGCTCGAAGAAACTACTCTAAATTCCATCGTAACATGCCGTGACCTAGCAAAGTTGATCAACTTTGAGCCCAGTTCTTCATAGGGAAGATCAATGATAGGTGGGATATCTTCGGTAGCTCCAACAACAGTGAGCTTTATCAATGGCGGGACTTCAAATCTATTAGCAATAGCATCAATAAGGGTAGGGATTTGCATGCAACGTGTCAAGCTTAGATCGACAATATGAATCACTGAATACCCTTCTACAGCTTCTAATATGGCGGAATTTGCGGCAGTGAAACCGAACCTATGCCATGGAGTTAAGTCAACGAAACTAGCAAGCTCGATGACTGAGAACTTGTGAGTATCAATAGTAAGGTGAGCGTTAGCCATTGCTGCGAGGAGCTTGCAAGTCCCACTTTTGGCTGCTCGTGCAATGAGGGCCCTGAGGAAGGCGCAAGTTAAGCGCTGATTAGAGTCACCGTCTGGAGGTGCAATGTTGTTGAGGACCCATAGGATCTGTTGAGCTAAAGTTGCGTCGTTGTTCTCAATGGCGTTTGCACAGTGAACAAGAAGCTGCTCCATGCAATTCGCATCTCCAAAGCTACCTAAAGCCTTCGAAGTAGGGAAACCAGGCCACGGACGGGTTCTCTGAGTAGGGTTCTTGTTCATGGTGGGGTTCGATAATTGAGTGATTTGGTGCAAAGGAGGAAGTGGGGTTTCAGTGAATTGCATCATGGAGATAGAAACAGAACAAACAAAAAGAAGCAGGCACAAAATTAAGAGAGAGAGAGAGAGAGATAGAGCAAAAAGGAAAGAGAAATGGAAATCAGAATTGAGCAGAGAGCAGGAAGATAGAAAGAGACCAGACTAGCAGTGGGTACCTTAGCATTGGGAAAGGATCCAATAGGTTGGTGGTGGTGGTGGAGAGAGTATGAGGAGACCCTATTTTCAATCTGGAAGAATTCTGCAACTGAATAAAATAAGAATTGACAGTTCAGCTTTATCTGAGGATTTTATTGAAAGGGAAAAAGGGACTGATCAGGAGCAGTAAGACTCACATCCCCAGAAGAAAATAAACTTAGTTGCAAGTCAAATTGGGCAAAAAAGACTCTTCCTTGCAGTAAAGATCAGGCCTTTTCAGTTTGTCAAGAAATAGGGATGCAAAACGAACTTTTCTCATGGCTACAAAATGGTCTAATCCACTGTATAAACCCTATCTCTCCCTCTGTTCAGCCTTTTTCTTCAGGTATCGAGAGAGATGGAGAGTGACGAGAGAAATGTCATATAAAGCAAGAAGAAGAGAGGGTGGGCTAATGAGTTAGGTTGGATTTTGGTGGCATGTGAAGTAGCCGGCCAGAGACTTGTCTCCATGTGAGGTTGTGATTTTGTCACCTTTCCAGAGAGGTGGGGTTTGAAGGCAGTTAAGCTTTGGATCTCTTGCTCACGGGCTACCAAATATACATTACATATATATATCTATATTCAGCAACCATCATGGACAAATCATTTCCTTTATGCAGTTTTTCTCACCATGCATCTTCTCCAACTATATGTGTTTGATTCCTTAGGTGTCCATGTATTTGTAGTAAGTCATCTTTTAGCAATACTAGGGTTTAGTTAGCATCCCTTCAATTGTGCATCTATGACTTACCCAACTTGTCATGATTTAGATTAATCATGCATACCAATAATCTAAGTAATATTACTTAGAATTACGATAATATTATCAAAATAATGATCATAAAATGGAAAAATAAATCAAATGTCTATCCACAAACACTTACTCCAATAAGTATGTAGGTGATTGCTTAATGTTCCATATGTTTGTAGTGTGTTATGATTTTTATAATCTTAGTATGATGTCTTATTACAAGTTCATATCTCCATCTAGGTGGGGTCGTACTAAAGGGACATAATGGTTCATTGATTGAGTTGGAATAAAATCGGGGCCTTTCATACGGCTCAGATAAGCTAAATCTGCTCATATGCGTGGATTGATAAGACAAAAGATAGTCATTTTCTAAGCCAACCAAGAATTGCTTGATTGATCCCCACCCCTCTCCTGTCTCTCTCCAATACAGACCAAGAAGATAATCATTCCCTCGAGTGTGTAGTAGGGTTAACATATCTTTCAAATCCAAGTCATAATGACTATTTAATACATGATTAGTGGAGGGTTATTCCAAATGCCAAATCATTTAATAACATGGTTTAATAGTCTCACAACAACTAGATACTATCATGAATTTGCTCCAGAAACTAACTACATAAATATAGGGCACATAATTTTTTCCTTTACTTAATCATTATCTTGTCCTATTGTAATCTAACAACACAAGTACTATATTTGTCCATTTCTCTTGGTTTTCCCTACACCAGAACTTAAAAGGATACATTACACCAATGCCGAGTAATCTGCTGAACTGGCTCTCCAATTCTCAGGCTCTCATCCAATATTAGGAAGGATATCTTATCCTGGACCAGTTGGTGACATACCCATTTGAAAGAGAACTGTAATGGGTGAACATAATAAAATGTGATAGTCGACCCCTTCAAAACATGTCCGTATATAGTGAATATACATATATAGGGTTAAATGTGTGTTTGTGTGCTTCATTCCTTAGGGAAAGGGTTTGCTGCACCTCGCACGTGATATATCTACGTTGTTTTCTTTGCTTCTCTTTCAACTCGCTAGCGAGCCCCACCTTAAATAGACTAGTCAATTTGTCACCCTGTAAAGGGCACACCTCGATCAGTAACTCCATGTCAGCCTCTCTCTCTCTCGGTTCAGTTCTGAATTTTGGAGTTTAATGTGTGCGTTCATAATTTGTAGAAGACAGCTTAAATGGAAACTCTCTTGTTTTCTTTCACTTACAAGGGACCTTGTAGGGCCAAATATTCCTAATACACAAATGCATACCCCAAGCTAATTAAGACCAACTCGAACTCAAAGCCAAAGCTTCCACCACTTGGCCAAGAGGAGATTGGTAGTGGAAGGAAACATCAATATTACACTATACATTTCGGCTTGTAGGTCAATTTTTGCTTCATTTTAACCAACTTGCTTCCTTAATGTTACAAAAACAAGCCAATTCTGCATAATTTGGAAAGAAAAAGGGCGAACTATCTTGAATTTTCACCAGGAAAACCCGACAAAGTTATTGGTTTTCTTGTTTTAAGACACAAGTTGCAATTACTTTTGAACTTTCTACTGAACTTTTAAGTATTTTTCGCTTTGCTAGATGTAAAAACAACTTGCTAGGCAATGATCTACTGCCGCATCTTGTTCTTCATGCAACTCATCAATTTTTATACGTTAACTGAACCGACGAATTGCTTCATGTGATATCAACAGCTGTCGTAGGGCCACATGCATGTTTATACATTCCTAGGCAATAGTACTATACTAAATCTGCAGAAGAAAAACCATCCTGGAAAAGAATAATTACATTAGTTTATGTATCAAAAAAGTCCTCGAAAAGTTTTATTGTACATCTTTAAAAAGCGGGTCAATTATCGAATGTCCTCTCTATCATAGAGTCTCCAAGCTACATAACAGATTTCCACTGTTCCATAAGAAAAAGCAAAGGTACGGGTACTGGCAGGGAGGCAGAGAAAGCTGATCCCACCTTTTTCTCTCTTTTCTTTTTGTTCACAATCAGAGCAGCAGAATTTTCAATTTCAAATTGGCATTACCATTTTCAGGATTTCGAAGTGCATTCAGGTAAAGAAGGGTATAAAGAAGAATCCGAGGAAAGCATATGAGGAGAACCATATAAGTCAAGGGTTTGAAGTTTTTATAACACACTTTGAGAATTTTGAGGAGGATTCCTATAGTTTGAGATACAAGGACTAAATGACACATATATGGTAGAGAAAAATTAGTTTCCAAGCATGTTTTTGGAGTTTTTCTGAAAGGGAATTCTCTGGCATCTATGCAATCTTTGTCTTTCCCTTCATTAAGACAACATTAGAAACAAAAGTTTGTAAGCATGGAAGTAAGGAATGTAAGCATGTGTTTAAGATACCTATATAGCTAACTCACTTATTGACTTATTATCAAGGTTGTTGTCTTCTAAATCAATGGATGCAATTATGCATGCGAGCATAATATACATGCAATCTTTCTTCTTAGGGTTAATTATAAAAAATCTTAAATTTTACTTAAAAAAATAGTACTAAAATACTGCAACTTTTAATTTTTTAACAAAAATAACCCAATGTTAAGTTTTCCAATAATGTAAACAACACAGCGAGCTATATCATATTAATATTTTAGCTATTTGATTATCACACATTGTATTTATGTCATATATAACACATAGTATTCAATCAATTAAAAATATCAAAAACTCTAAGATAATTATACACTCTTTCATATATTTGTTACTTTTAATTTATTAGATAATAAAATTTATACATAGTATAAATATAATATGGAGTAATCATATGAAAAAAATACTAATATAATGTTGCTCGTCACACCATTCACGTTAACGAAAAACTTAACGTTGGGCTATTTTTATTAAAAATTAAAAGTTGATGTATTTTTGTATTACTTTTTAAAATCATCTAATTTTTATAAAAAAATAATGCAGTATTATAAAATTCATAAGTTTGAATATAGTATTATTTTTAATTTATAAATAAACATAAAATTAATAAAATTTGGCGAAAGAACTTGTATGATAATTAAATAATATTTAAAAAATAAATATTAAAATAAAATCAATATACAAACGTAATTAGTCTTTATATATATATATCCATAAACAATTTTGAACGATTTTATATCTATGGCTTACTAAACAAAGGAAATCCGCTCAATCATTGCTAGTAATGATCTTAAAAATGATAAATTACTAGTTCACATCTAACTTGTATGGTTGGTACCACTTAGCTAAGAATTAATTAAATTGCCCCTCAATATTAAAATTAATTTGGGAGACGACACACATTTGAATGCATGCATACTGTAGATGAAGGATAATATATACATTGAGGCATCCTCTGACAAGGTATATATCGTGCTTGCCAAACTTGGACTTACATTCTTGGTGGATAGTGAATTCCCTAACTTAGAGGCTCTAATTTTTCGTGGCCTAGAAGGCATCAAAGTTACTGAAAAGTATGATAAGCAATGACATTGAATTTCGAAAACTGGCATTTTCTTATCGAAGGATCAAAGGAGATAGATTAATTTAATAATCTTAAGAAATTCTTAGTGCCAGCTATTAAGTTTGTTTCCTACTTTTACATATATCACCAATGCAACAATCTATCGACACTAAAAAATTTAACCAATTCGACTTATTTAGTTATAAAATTTTGAATCTTTTAATTTTTCAGTTTGAATTATTTTAATAATTCTTGTTGTTAAAATTTGATTAATTTATTAATTAATTGATCAATTTTTGTAAATTAATAAGTTCTTATAAACTAAAATAAATCAATTAATTTTATGTAATAAGTTTTTTCAATTAAACTTCAAATTTTTTTTATGAATAATTACAATATCTATCAATCATATTTTAAATTCTTTAATTTTATTCAATTTTCACCAATTTTATGACGGTCTAATATTTATTGAACCTTTTAAATCTTAAACTATTTGTTTATTGGTTTAACTTCCGAGGCTTCATGGGTTTTTATATCCTTTTAAATTCTCACTCTTTTTTTATTTTTAATTTAAGACTTCAGTTTATCAGTTGCTAGTATAATATTCTCAAATTGTGAAAGAAATTACTTTTATGTATTAACTACTTTATTATTATTTACAGAACAAATTGGATTTAGTGATGCTCTGAAGAGTACATAAAATAGGTTCATCCTTCACTTAAATTCAAATATGAGTCTGTTTAATATTAATTTTTTATGTGTAAAATGACTTATGAGGGTACGATTTAAAAGTTGATTTATAAGGACATGGGTATTAAATCTTAGTATTTATTTAAATATTCTCATAAGAATTTATATTTTAGATATTTAATTTAACAAAAATTAAGTTTATAACTTTGATAAAACATAGAGCATATAATGATGATGATGATGAAAATAAAAATAAATAAATAAATAAATAATATTACTACTACTACTACTACTTTCTTTCTCTGTATTAATCAAATTGAAGTTTATGATAATAGAGTTTGGTAAAGGGAAACAATTATAAAATATGATAGCTTGAGTAATTTGTAATAACTTTTAGGTACAATCATCCTTTCGTCTCTTAATTTTTCAATTGCTGAAGCAAAACGCTCCTTATAGGAGCATTTTTAAAAACAGCCGATTGAGTTCAGTCTGCTAACCTAATTAGTTTATTACCAAATATAATTATCTTTAGTTTGACATGGTCAAACAACTAAATACTTCTCAATTCGCTAAAAATTACCTAATTAGTCATTTATCAAACAAGATTGAAGTCAAAATTTTATACTTTTAAATATTTTTTTTAAGAAAAGATTATGAGTTGCATTAATGGAATATCGATCTCTGATGCAGTCAGGTGATAAAACAACACTGATCCTTCCTCATTGCTTTAAAATAAAAAAATTCAGATGTTAAAGAAAAAGGGAAAAAAAATCAAACAATACAACTCCAAAGGTAAAGCTAAAGATGATGCTACATGACAATGGTGTATAGTTGTATGCCTAAGAAAAGGTTAGAAGACAGTATTCAGTTAAATGATTACATATAATGTAAAGTATTCAGTGCTTGACTGATCCACTTGGGTGTCAAGGAAAACAAGGCTTCAGATCTTCTAAATTACTTTACTTGTTTTAACCATATTTTTTTCACCTCATAATAACATTATTTTATGTATAAATAAACTTAAAATAACATCATTTTTTAATAAAATAGGGTTAGAATAGGTTAAGTGGTACAGAAGATCTAACGCGGGAAAAGAACTAGTACGGTCAATCCAGGAAAATAATGAGAATGACAACCTAAGCTAAAAATTAATTTTTTTTATAAAAAAAGAAGTTTGATAATCTGTTCATAGCTTATAGTGAAAGTCCAAACTTCAAAGTCCATTAGCCTGAAGAACTTGGCCTTAATTCAACTTACATAATAAATACTTTGTTCCTTTTTGTTTTTAGTATTTAATTTTATGTTTTTTATTTTGAAATTTAGTAAAAGAAATTATTTGTTTAATTTTTGTTTTTTATTTTCCATAAGTTATAGTTTGAATTTATGATTAATATAATTTATAAATTTTACTTAATATTTAGTTAGTATTAGTAATAAAATTTACCAGAAAATAAATGAATAAAAATAAAAATAAAATCATATTTATCAAATTAAACATTTTCATATAAATAAGTTTAAATTGTGATGTCATATAATTTTCATAATTTTTATTTAAAGAACATATAGTTTATATACAAGGTATATATTTCAATCTAAATTTTAATTTAACTTATTTTTACAAATGAAAAAATCTTTAATTGCTCTTTTTTTATCAATATAAAATTTTGACAACTTAACAAGCGGTGGATATCTTTCATTGCCCTTTTCTAATTAACTTAATATAGTATAGTGATATAACAATAATAACAACAATCAAGTGAAAATTCAGTTGATACACAGAATCTAAAGAGGTCCGTTAATGTTTAACACTTCTTGATTTTCCTATTTTTTGAAATTTTAAATTTGTTTCCTAGACTTATGTCTTATTAGAGAAAAGAAGGTAAAAAAAAGTCATTAAATATTAAATAATTTATTTAAGATATTTAATTTATAAATAATTAAGATATATTTAGAAAATAAGAGTGTTAAAATTATATATTGTAGAAGACGTCAAAGAGGTTTCCTTACCGAGTGCATTCCGACACGTCTAAGGAATTAATGGTAGCCCAACAAAAACCCCGACTTCTTATACATTTGGGCCCATAGATTAATTACACCAAAACGAACGAGGGAAAAGCCGTAGATCTCACGTGGTTGGTTCACCAGATGATCACTGCCCCTTCTACATTCTCCAACGTCAAAATCACGTCCAAGGGTTGAGGAGTGCTTTGAGAGTCTTGCGGCACATAGATTTCGTTTCAACAATACTGCGCCGTTTCAACAATATCTGCACGTTTTCTTTCTGTTATATTCACCTTTTAATTTCATTTAAGTCCCACCGATTTTGTAGGAAATTGAATTTGTCACTCACCAAAACTAAACTCTCTCTTCCTTCTTTGCTTCTTAATTTAAGTCCCACCGATTTTCTAGGAAATTGAATTTATCATTAACTAAACTCTATTTCCTTCTTTGTTTTTTTATGGTTAATCAAAAACTATGTTGCTGTTATTTAATATTTTTCATTTTCATTTTTATATTTCATATTATTATTTTAATTATCATTCAAATTTTCCATAATATTATATTATTTTTCCGTCTATTCATAATTTTAAAATAATATTGTATTAAAACATAAGAATTTTAATATAAATTATTTGAATAAAAAAGATTAAAATAAATATAATATGGCAAAGTGGGATATATAATAATTAAATATTATCACAAGATTAATTAATCATTTTTTAATTTAAATTATAATAAAATAATGAAATCACAATAATTTTTCAATATATTTAACCTTTTTTTATATAGCTCTATGGTAACTTACAATTCCAATATATATCAAATGGAATATATGTAAAGCATTGTAGGTTTTATTCTTCTTACATGAAGATATTGGAAAATGGAACAAGTTATGAAATTTACTAGGTGTGGATCTGTAGGGATGTTATTTTGGCCCGGGCCTGATAAGCCACGGGCCGACCCGTAGCCCAACCATAACTTCAAACAAGGTGATCGGGTTGGGCCACGGGCCACCTCTCATGGTTACTTCTCTATAAATTTGACTAAAAAATAATTGAACTTATTGGTATAAATCAATTTGTAGTCTTGAAGGCTAACAAGGTTTGGCATATGTAGTTTAAAAAGCGAATTAGTCTGGTCGTTTAATAGTAAATTTTTTGAAGTGATTAATTTTCGGGTTCAGTTTTCAAATTTTGGTTTGATTTGGTTTAATAATTTTTATTGTTAAAAATCAATCCGATTATTAATTAATCAACCAAGTTTTATAAATTAATTAGCTCTTATAAATTAAAATAAATAAATAAATTTATTTAACAATATCCTTTTTTAATTAAACTTTAAATTTTCTATGAATAAGGAAAATATTTTTCAATCATTTAAATCTTTTTCTTTTTATTCAATATTTGTCCAATTTTATATCAGTATAATACCGGTTGAATATTTTAAACACTAAACCCATGTCTTATCGATTGAAATTTTGTTCTAACTTTTAAAAGATTAATATATATTGGTGTAATGGAATAAGTACTTTGACCAAAATTTTCAGGGAACGGAAAGTAATTGCTCTAATTTATCCAAAACTCAAACATAAATTCACGGGATTTGATAAGTTGAAATGTGTATATAGTATATACAGATACATAGGATATAACAATTCGCTATTTCCATTTTGTTCATTTTTAATGCTTGGAGTTAATACATCTACAAGAGCAAACACGTAAAAATTGTTCATTGCATGGGTACAAAACACTATGTAAGAAGTGACACATCAAGTGAAATGATTTATAAGTAACTCGTAATTTATAAAATATTTTATGAATCAGATGGCGAAGTGCATAAGAGGTCTTACATGATAAAAAAATTTCATTAAAGCTTAAAGGAAAATTTTATAGAATAGTAATTCGACCTACTATATTATATAGGGCAGAATGTTGACCCATCATATAAGACAGTTATTGGTGATAGGGATGCGTAAGACAGTTATTGGTAATAGAGATGCGCATACTTCGGTGAATGTGTGACATTACCAGAAGAGATAAGGTTAGTAATCGTGTGGTGAGAGACAGACTACAGATGGCTAGTATTATCGACAAGTTAAGAGAGACCAGGCTTAGGTGATTTGAGTATATGAGCAGGAGGCGCCCTAATGCTCCGATGCGACAATGTGAATTTATAACTTTTAATGACTACAAGAAAAGAAAATAAAGCTCATACAAGAATTGGAGGGAGGTGATTAAGAGATATATGACAGAGTTAGCCCTTACTGAGGAATTGGTTAGAAGTAGAAAATTCTAGCATGCTAGGATACGGGTAAAAGATACCCTTTAAAGTTGCACAAAAATAGTCGAGTAAGTTATGGGGAGCCGTTTACTGTAAAGCTCGCATAACGTTTTTACTGCTTAAGAAATCCAACCCCAGTATCCATTATGCTTATTCTAGTTGCGAGTCATGAACAAGTCTTTTAGTCTTTATAAGTCATAGGCAAGTCTTTCGGTCATATTACTTGACTTCTCAGTTCTGGTGTATGGGAAAAGGTCCTACGAGGGCATTTAGGATTGTAAGATTGTCATACTCACAGGACTACTGAATAAAAACACCTAACACAACTAAAGACATGAAGAGTTGTATTTTGCAACGTTTCAAGTATTAATAGATCTGAACACCATATCAAGTATCTTCTTTAGTTCTATTTTATTTATTTTTATTCTAATTTTTTGCTTATTAATTTTATATCTATTTTTTTAACCTGCATTATTTTTTAGTTGTCATATTTACATACGAGTCTATCAAAAATATCCTCCTTATTTTGTAAAAATAAGATTACATAATATCAAATCTTCTCAGATCTTGGTTTTATACTGAATGATAACGATGACAATGATGGTAATTACATGAATTTAATACTGTACTTACCAAAGCAAACAGTGCATTTGTAACTATTTATTTTTGTTCACGGGAATATATATTAGTAATCGTACCCCTTTATCGCATGATAAGGACAAGATCATAGTCATCATGATTCAATGGTACGTTCGGTCGTGACTTAAAAAATTTTCCAAGAGCCAGACGTCTCTTCCAGGTGATAAGAACATATAATCCTTGAATGAAGGTTACAATTGGCAGATACCCATTGAAGGGTTTGTTTTGAGAAAGCAGTGCCCAACATTCAGAATCTCAAAAGGCCGACAACATAGGGGTATCCACCATTTTTATAATAAGATGGCTACACGTCACCCTCATCCACTTATCCTGAAGCAGACCCCTTCGGTGTCAACTTGCTTCGACAACTTGCAATATAGATATAAAAAAAAAAAAAAACCATTTCATTTCACCACTTGCGTTGCAAATGTTGGGAATATTTTACGCCAAGAGGAAAAGAAGTGACTTTCTTTTTCAAATTCAACTCTATGGATGGCTCTTCTTTTGCTTAAGAATAAAGAATCCCCATTTTTTGTTTTTCAAGTTAATTTAGGTATATCTTTTTATGTAAGTTCGATAAAATTACGTATTTTTAAACATTTTTAAATAAATTTTTACTATTTATTATTATTAAACTCAATTTTAGTATAACTCAACTAGTAAAAATTATTTCTTTATGACCGTAAAGTTACGGGTTGAAATAATAGAAATAATCTATTTGTAAAAATTACAAATGAAATGTTGCGTATATTAATAACACTTTTCTAATTTTTATAAGGAAGTCTTATTTATTGGGTACGTTGTAGCTTTTTTTATGTATATTAATAGAAGAGTTAAAAAATTAAGTTGAGTGAAAAAAATATTACACCCTTTAAATATTAATTTGATATGGTTTTGAGATATTAATTTATCGAAGCATATTACAGAGAGAACGCATGAGCTGAGAGCTAAGGTGGATGATCATGGAAATGGAAGCCAAGGCAGGAGCGGGGGACCGTGGACCCCACCATCTAAATGCGGCGAGACGCAGCATTGCGGGGGAAGCTCTTTGCTTTGTTTGACCTTTAATAACATTTCCATTTATTGGTATTTTTACATAATTTATATAAATTTTAAAAATATAAAAGAATTAACAAAAGTAAATAATTAAAAAAAAGAGAGGAATAGAGTGCGTGAAATGATGCGATGACGTGGATCCCACCATCCCCGAAAATAGGAGGAGAAAATGACCCTGGAGGAGACGTAGAACCTGCAAATGCTTGCGTACAGGCCCACTTTTCCTTCTCCTCCACACGCCTCTTTGCGTTCTCCAAGAGCCGCCTCTCTGTTCTCTTCTCTTCAAACCTGCTTCTTAGTAATAAGCCTCCATTACATTACACTCGTTTAATTATCGATTCGGTAAGGGATCACGTACAAGACTTCTCATTTGTCAAAGGACGAGGAGTTAATCGATGCTTCCATCCGATGACATTTTGTAATTGATTCGTCTCCGCCAGGTCAGAGTTATCCAATGCCTCGTACAAGGTTGTCAATTTAGATGTTAGTAGATTAAAAGATTAATTGATTTTATTTTATTTTCATTTCAATATTTTAAAATTTATTATTTAACTTTTTATTCCAATTGATTTATGCTGAACGTTGTTGTCGTTGCTTTGTATATAAATGATGATATATTATTTAATAATATTATTATTCATTAAGATGCAGACAAAAACTAATAAAAGGAAATTAAAAGAGAAATTTTAGTTTTATTCATTAGTTATAGCTAAACACAAAAATACAAGAGGGAAGGAATGCAAAAAGTCACCGGCAAAGTCATTTTAGCTCTCTTCACCGCCACTCTACGGTTGGACTTGAAAGAGAAATCCTTTGCCGACAACTTATCCCACCCGAATTCAGGCAAAAATTACAAAACAAGACTTGCCCGTATGTCGATTCTTAAATAAAAAACAACTGGACCCAAAATTGGACCAGAATTTTACACCCAACTAACGGTGAACGTCAGATTCACCCCGAAAGCTAATCGGACGGTCAAAACACTCCCTATATTTAAATGAACAGCCTCAACAACTTCCTCTCTCCTCCGTACTCGTCTCCTGTTTGCCCACTCTCGAAGCACGTCGCCGTTGTCGTCACCGACTCCTCTGAGGTCATAGAAGGGGTTCCAGCCCGCCGGAGTTCCTTATTATTCTGTGACGACTTCGGTGTGAAAGTCGTGGTCAAGCCAAGATCGAGATCGTTTGCTTGAAGATTTGTCGTCGAGGTTGTTTCATCGAGTCGTTTACGTTTAGGAGAAACTTTGGATCTGGAGCTCGAGAATCGCAAATGGTGAGTCGCAGGATATGAGTCCTGAAGCTTCCACATGCCGGTGCAAGCAACCTCTCCCTCGGACGCATCGTCCGACTGAGATCCTCCGGTCAATAGCTCCGGAAGGGCGCGCAACGTGCCGCCGCGAAGCACAGTCTCAACTGCCGCTTGGCAAACTTTCCAGTTTCCAGTCCACAACAGTCCCACGGCACCGTTTACAGGATTCACCGTTCTACCACATGCTTCGAATAGCAGAGACTGAAACAACGCTGAAACAGAAAACAGACAAACAACGATGAAAACAAAGATCTGAAAGTACAAAAGAGAAAGAAAGCAGAGAGTCAGTCCAGTCGGGTCAAGTACTTACCAGGACGCTGGTTATGAGGTACAGCCGATATAAAGGACATGAGGCCGGCGCGACCGAAGAACTTGGCGACGAAAACGGTGGCATGGCCTTGAGCTTCTGGGCTCTCGATCCACTGCAGGCACGGACGTAAAATACACGTCTCACTGCACCCTTTTCGCAGCACTCTGCAACCGTTGCAACTCATTATTCCCAAAAAATAACATCAAAGAAACCGAAACGACCTAATTAGATCAAAAAAGATACGCAGATAGATACAGACGATGACAAAGATCAGAGAGTAAAGAGAAGGAAAATGGGGAAATGAAGGGAGGTCGCAGTGGAGAGGAGAGGATGGAATATATATAGAGAGAGTAATGGAGAGTATGGGTCTAACTGGGGTTGAGTTAGATTCGGGAATGTGAGTTAGTGAGTGTTGGTGTAGTGTATATAATAAACTCTATAATGTATATGTAACTGTGAGTGTATGTATATGTACGGTGAGAGTTTAGATTCCAAAGACTTGGGCGCGAGCGGCTCCGTGTCTCCGCGGACGGTTGTCCCTCCGCCGTCCGATTCTCTTCTTTTTTGGTGTTCGTGTTTTGAGTGGCTATTGCTGGGTTTTCCCTTTCATCATTTCTCTACTTTCGTTCAAATCAATGCATATTATATACTCTTTCGAATAAATTATGCATTTTAATAAAATAATAATTAGTAATTTATATCTAAGTGTTTGTCCCTTAACATGTAAGGCACCCCCCAAGAGTTTAAGGATATTTTAGTGTCCTCTAGCAGTGAAGGGTAGTTTGCTCTTTAGGAGTGAACTAATTGGTTGCCGGACTTCATTCTACTGTCTCACCTATAGTAGATCACGGTTTGACTCAAATAAGTTACGATTTACATAAAATTTACAATATAGATCGATTGAGTAGTAAAAAAATATTTAAATTTTTAAACATTAATTAATTCAAAATCATTAATTAGTTTTGAAATTTAGTTTTAAAGGTTTAATTTTTATTTGACAAGAAAATATCACTCAAATTTAAAGATAAATTTTATCGTTTGATAATTAGGCTGATCACATTCTATAGGGCAAGTGTTAACCCGTCAAACAAATGTATAATCATAAGCTAACGATGACGAATATGAGGATGCATTGTTAGATGTATGACTTTACTAGAAAAAATAAAGTCAAGAATGAAGTGGTAAAAAATAAATTAAAAGTAATTAATATTATTGAAAAATTAAGAGAGATAAGACTTAAGTAGTTTGGAGGTGTTAAGAAGAGATACCTACACGCTCTAATGAAAAGGTACGAGAAGATTATATTTAGAGATTATAATTGGAAAAAAAAAGAAGGCTTGAGAAGAATTGGAGAGAGGTATTAAAGAACGATATGATTCTGCTGAAACTTATCGAAAACATAGTTTACAATAGAAAACTTTAACGTGATCTCATATAAAGAAATCTTTGTCGTTTTCATAGGTCTTTCAATATTTTTCTCTCATATTTATCCTAAACATTTAATTATGTAGTATTTATCTTTTAGTGATTTACATTTTCCTAATTAGGTTCTTTTATTATTATTATTATTTTATTTATTTATAAATGACCTTTCTACTAGTTAAAAGTAAGGTTGCATATTATTAAATCTTTTTGAATCTTGTATAGTAGAGAAATTTTGTTGAAGAAGTTTTTATTGATTGCAAAATAATATCTCGTGTCAATCTGAAGATTTATTCAGTGTACATATAAAAGATAGCAAATACAAATTATTCTATTTAAAAAAATCTAGCTAAAATGAGTGTGGTGAGAGAGCGTGCGTGGGTGGGGAGGTGCACATTTAATTTGTATGAATGGTATCTAAGCATGAGGTTGGGATGGCATGCACATGTATGGACAACGGAGAGGTTGGAGTTGGACTTTGGAGTAGGTGGGCTCTTAGATAAAATGTTAGAGAATGGGGTTGAGCAGAGGAGATAAAGGTTAGTTTTATCGGCTTAATCATTGAGGGGGGACTTGGTACAAGATTAGGAAACATAGCCATTGTTATCTATGCAGTTTTAGTTTTAGATAGTAATTATTTTTCTAACAGTGTCAGTTGTTAGGGATTATTGAAATTGCAGTTTGTAACTATCATAGAAGTAAGACATACTTAGTAAATTATCATTTACTTTCAAAAATTTTGTTTAGTTGATATTGTAAAAATAATATGATATTTTCATTCAACCGCAATGTGAAATTTTAATCGCAATATGCTTCTATAACAATAATAATAACTTAGTAAAAATTCTACTAAAATATGAAATTTGAAAATATTCAATACTACTTAACTTTACTCTTAATTATAGAGAAACTGTTAAAACAAAAAATCAGATTAATCAAATTAAAACAGTAATATTGGAAGATTTTTTTAAAAAAAAATATAGGCTTTGTTTAGCAATCAGCTGATTGCATTAGCTGTTAGCTAATAAGTGATTATATCAGTTGTTTTGACGAGCGGATTACATTAGTTGTTTGTTAGAGATATTTGGTAAAAATAGTTATTTAGTATTAGTTGTTTATAGTTAAAATAACTTATGAGAACATGTCTTTAAAAAAATATAAAAATATGAATATTATATATCTTAGTATTTCGTTAAATATTCTTAGTAAAGAATAGTAAATTATTTAATGAATTAATAAATTAGAGTTAAATAAAATTTTTAATCTAATCAAAATTTAATATAATTTTATTTATGATTTATAATTTTTTGAATTATTAAAATAAATAACAAAAGTTAAATTATTTAAATTAATAAAGATATGGAAAACAAATTTTACAAATTAATTATTATTATTAATTGTTGAATGATGAATATGAGTGAGGTTTGAGTCCGACAAGAAAGAAATAAAATACTTACATAACTTCCAAAACAAATAATTGCAATATGATACATAAAAAAAGAATTAATTAAGGGCACAATCGTTAGCCAAACAAATATTTAACAACTGATACTATAAAATGT
>JAOTAY010000191.1:3692753-3710840 GCA_025629805.1 Erythroxylum baracoense | reverse complement strand
CATGTACAGTCATTTACATGTGCAAAATTTACTATTCACTTATATGTGTATGCATGAACATGTCAGGACAATTTTAAGCACTTATAAACTATTCGAAATTACTATTTTACCCTTCCTATTGGTGATGGGATGTTACAACAACAATCTATCCCTAAATTGATTAATTGATATATCTATTTGATTAGTTATCCTTAGAATACAATAAGTTTTTGAAACCTCACAAAAGATTACCATAACACTATAAAAATCACATAATTTTATCTTTATATCATTTTTTAACCTTTAATACTTACACCTAAATCAACATATAAATCGTTTCTCTTAACTACATTGATATATAGTTAAAATCATATTTAAGCTCACATTTGTGTATGATTAGCGTTAAGAACAACAAATAAATATTAAACATATAAAACTTTATTGAAAAAATGAATTTAAAAAACCTAAATATCTATTAAGGTTCCATCCAATCTATATATAGACTTATTTAGCTTAAAATCATTCTTCAAATAGAAAATACAAAAATTAAAAGAAGAAGAAAAACTCATGCTAAGGTATTCCCCAATAAAAATCTCGATCACTATTGGTGATCAATTCTTCGTAATGACTTTCAATCTCTATCTATTTAAAATAGCTTTTAGATATGTTCTCTAATTGTCCTTCAGCAAGCAGTTGCTAAACATAATAAATACTAAATCATATAACAAAAGAAAAGTAAAAATTCTTTTGAACCCTAATTTTTGCCACCTTCTACAAATTCTATCTACCGCAAATACAATCTAAAAACACAATTGTGTCTTAGACTATATATATTTTTGTAACTTATATGGAGGATATAGGCTAAGATATGATCGTATAGCCCTAGAAAACTTTCTCTCTATCATACATCCTCTCTTCAACCTAATGTATCAAACTATGTCTTTATCTCTAGGTTCTTCAAGAGAAACCTAAGCTAGCACACAATCAAGTCAGTCCATGTTCAACCAAAAATATTTCTTCTTTATATTTTTACGTATAATCTTCTTTAATTCTTGATTATGTAATTTCTCAAGAATATCTTCCACAACTACCTAAAAGAAGAGATAAAACTAATTATACCAAGGTAATTTAGGTGAAAAATATAAAAAATACTAAGAAAATGTTTATATTTTATAAACATCACTATCTTAGGGAAAGCCCTAATAAAACATCTATAAAACTCTGCATGTTTAAGAAAACTCCAGATGGCCTTCGTCAATGTTAATGAAGGTAGCTTTGTAATAGCTTTAACCTTTGCCTACTAAATTTAATCCCTCTATGAGAAAGCTTGTGTTTTAACACGCTCTCTTATACTATAAAATGACATTTTTTAATTTAACATAAGATTGTTCAATTTGTACCTTTTTAATACCCATTCTAAATTATGGGAAAATTAGTCATATGAGTCATCAAAAATAGAAAAATCACCCACAAAGACCTCCATGATTTCTTCCATCATATCTTCAAAGATGACCATCATACACCTTTGACATGTTGAAGGTGCATTGTACAACCCAAAAGGCATTCTCCAATATGAAAATGTTCCCTATGGACATGTAAAAATTGCAATTTCCTACTCCTCAGGTGCAATTAAAATTTGAAAGTAACGTGAGTATCCATTGAAGAAGCAATTAAACATGCCTAGAGGGTCTCTCCAACATTTTATCAATGAACATCTTTATACACAACAACATTTAACCTTCTATAGTCAATGTGTATCCTTTAAAATATGACCATTCTCATCAAGATCAACATATTTTTCTTACTAGGGAAAATTTTCGTACCTTTTTCTCAAGAACCATCTACGCATAACACATTTAAGAGTCAACAAAAAATGGTTAAATCGTACTTGAGTTATGTAATTTGTTCACTTTATCTTTGATAAAGTCCTTTATATTTGAACTTGAGGTTGTATCATAATTTTATGTCCTTTTTTCTCAAAGATCTTTTATGTGAAACTCTTATTTCCATTAACATTTGAAATTTTCCACGTTGATGCCTTCTTATGCTCACTAAACACCTTTAGCAATTTTTCTTTATATTCATTAGTCAATCCAACTGTAATAAACACCAATAATTTTATGTTATCATCCAAAAAAGCAAATTAAGGGTGAAATGGTAACTACTTTAAGTCCAATATATGTGGTTCCTTTACCAAAGATTTTATTTTCTACTAAATTATGTTATCGATTACCTCAAGATTTTGTTTCCTTACTACAAATTCATTCTCATCCAAATAGGCCATTTATTTCTATACTTTTCCATTTTCCTATTCAACTTCCTTCCCTTTCATAATGCAAACTTTAACGCATTTTGCTTTCCAATTACCCAAAAATAATTAAAATTTTCAGTTGACTACATTCTTGAAGGAAACCAAGCCATGTGATAAGGTCATGTAAATGAGCATCATAAACCAAGCCATATTGAAAATATATTGATGTTTTAAAATTATATATGGTATTTTCAATTTTATAGTGGTATTTTTATACATATTTGTGATACTAGATATACTTAGTACTAATATATTTTGTTTTAAGGAATGGTATTTATTGTATTTATTCATGGTATTTTCATATTAAATTTTGGGCATTATTAAATCTTAAATTTTGTATATGTTGTTGTGGTATTAGGTGTTGTGAGCACTGGTATTGTGTGCATTGTTATATTGTATCTTTTGTAGTATGTTATATTAAATCAAAGGTGACTAAAGTGGATCCCTCAAAAATTAAAACCTTGAATATATAGTTGTATTATTCAAGGACGTCTAAAACTAATAATAGAAGAAACTTTATGCTCCCCTTTTCCTTGAAAATTAGTTTAGACAAAAGACATGTTAAAATTTTTATATCAAACGGTACAAACTCTAACTTTCATGAAATATAAGTAATATTCAAATGTGTTATCATTGATTCTTACTTTGCAAAAGAAAAGTTCCATTCTTTACTTTCTAGAGTTGATAATAAGAAGGAAATAAATGTATTAAGAATATATGGAATTGATCCTAATTCCAACTCAATGCCATCTTATGATTCCTTTTTTTAAGGTAAGATTAGGACAATCTATTAAAAAAATTCATAGGAAGCCATTGCATTATTTTATAGACATTCTTCTCAAAGTAATGGGATGAAATTAGACTTGTTAACAATGACAAAAATTTACCTTTGGCTTTAATGATGCATCGTTGTAAAGCTAAGGCTAGTATTTAGCTTGTTGAAGAAATTCATGAGCACAACTTATCACCGAGTCATCTCACTAAACTTTAGCTCTTATATCCATCTATTATACTTGTGTTAATTATGCTTCTAATTATGAAGTACATGGTGGAGGGATAGTTTTTAAGGTCACTGTTGACCTAATTTGTTACTTATATTGAGTTTAGAAATGTACAATTTTATATTAGAAAAGCTAGGAAATATCCCTAGTGGTGTTTTTATTTTAGAACTTTTCATCTCATTGTATAAACTTCTTGCTTTTTATTGTCATTTATATTGGACAAATGTGTTCCCATTAGCATCCATGACTTGTCTTTAACCTTTTATTGCATTTGAGACATATATGCTTTGTTTGATTTTGCGATTTGTGACACGAGTCAGTATTGCACAATATATGAAGAAGCTTAAATAATGAAACCTAAAGTCATGTTAAATAAAATATATGTATACCTTCTCGTAAGTGAAACTTATTTTCACTATATATATATATATATATATATATATATATATATCCATGCCTAAAATTGCGATAAGGGGTGTGTTTTAATTTAATGTTTGGTTTATAAAAGGTAGGTATAGATGGCACAAGCAGTTGAAATCCTTTGACATTAACCGATTATGTAATTGCTTTCAAATCTTGACCAACTCCTTCCACTAAAAATCGTATAAAATTAACAAAAATATATAACCATAAACCAAACATAAACTAGAATGCAATATTGTCCTGACCCGGCCTGACTTCTGCCTAGGTTGATAGGACCACGTGCCAAAACTGCTTAGATCGACCATACAAAACAACTTAGACAGTCAAAAATGATGTCGTTTTTTAATGTTTTTAAAAAACATAAGGTCTGGCTAAGTTCCAGGTCGTAGGTCGGGCCGGTCTAGTAACGGCCTGGGCCCAGCTCGGCTTAATGCCATCCCTAAACATAACAAATCATCTAGGGTTCACAAAGCCTATAAATATGGAACTACCATAATTGATGATTTAGGGTTTCAATTCCTATACTAAAATTTCAAAGCATAATAGAGGTAAATTCCACAATAGTCGCATTGTTCATCATCATATTTACATACTCAAAATGTTATTCCATCCTTATAATTGAACTTCATAACAACGTATAATAGGAAAAGCCAATTCTACATTCAAGAATTGATAAACATAATGTTTTTCTTACTTGTTTAGTTGTCTTGATCATTCTTTTGCACAAGAGATATAATATATGGTCTATTAAACTTTTTCATTTTATTCTAAACCAAAATACACCAACACCTTCTATAAGACATGTGCCTACACTAATAATTTTTTACAATATTAGTACAAACAACATGCTACAACCCATTAGTGCTCCACACAAGTTCCTATTAACACCATCCTCACTGTAATTAAATTTGAATATCTTGACCTCCATTACTTGCATTGAATTATGATAACAACACCAATGCTTGATCTTAATTATGGCTATAAAAAGTACGAGACTTTATAGTATAAACCATTAATTCAAGCATCAATGCCAACACAAACATGAAAAATTCATTTAACAACTAAATGCTTCTTCATAATTCTTTTTTGATATACAAAATGAAAGTGACTCCCTTCATTTTTATCATAGTTGGTGCCAAGAAAAGGCCCTCCTTCTCTCATTTTCTCTTTCTTTCATTGAGTCCTTATTCCTTCTATTCCTTAGTACCTTGACTTCACGCTTAATAACTTCCTAAAAAAGATTAGAATAGTTAGCTTGCATGAATCATTGCTAACAACAAATTGGTTTTATTCATCAGAGATTGAGAAGAGAACCTATTTTCTCTAACGTTAAAAATTAATTTTCTCTCTAACGATTAAAATTACCCTAGTTGTAGCAAAAAAATGCCTACCTAAAATTAGATACTCTTCATTATCATATTTTATATCAAGGATATAAAATTTAGTTCAAAAAGTAAACCTATCAATTTTAATCAAAGTATTGTATCTAATAACTCTGGTATTTTTAATTGATTTATCTGTTAATTGCAATCTTATCCTAGTAAGTTATGGTTCTTCCATCCCCAATTTCTTAAGTAATGTATTAGACATTAGAATAATACTAACCCCTAAGTTTGTTAATCCCTTATTTATGAGAATACCACCAATTTTATAGAAAATAGTAAAACTCCCTAAATTTCTAGCTTTAATTGAAAAATGTCTAGGAGGATGGTGGTTTTGCATTCATCTAATACGATCTTTAACACTTCCTCCTCACCAGTACCCCTTATTTTTTCTTCCTTATCCATATGATTAGTTGAATCTTCTCACTCCTGATAATGATTACCTTTACATGCTCCTTGGGATTAGGTATCATATCACCAGGCAATTTTCTTTTAGGTCTTTTATCTACAAATCTTTTTAGTTTCCTAGTTTGAGTTTCAAAATTCTAAATTGAAGTCTCCTAGTTCTGGAATCAAACTTTTTGTTTCTAAAATCTATCTTCAATTATTGATATATTCTCATTAAGTCCTCTAAGCTTAATTCTTTTTTTCCCTTACTGAGGTTAATGATGTCCTACTTGAGGTTACCTTTGAGTTGTTTAATTTTCTTCCACCTTAAATTGCATGTCTTATTGTAAGGGTTACTCTATCATTGGAAAACTCTTTATATAGTCAACTTGCTTCACTTTTTCAATCGTAAGGTTTCCAATTTGACATTTACAACATTAATGTCCTCTTCCATATAGCTTATTGGTTATTGTTCTTTTTTAATGTCACTGATAATTGTTTATGTTCATCTCTTCAATAAGATCAAAGGTTGCCTTAAGAGCCTTATTATTAATTATTCCTCCAGTTGTTGCATCAATCATGTCCTTTTTAAAGTAAATAAGACCATTATAAAATGCATGAATCTGCATCCATATTGGTAGGTCATGATATGGGAACTTCTTTAACAAATCTTTATATCTCTCCCCTATTTTGTATAATATCTCATTTCCAAAATCTAGGTTGGTATAAATGTCATTCCTCAATCTTGTTTTATTTACTAGCGTAAAATATTTGGTTAAGAATTTCATAGCTACTTTTTTTCCATGTTGTGATTGAGGCTACAAATAATTCCTCCAAACATAACTTAGCTCCATCCCTTAAATAAAATAGAAAGAACCTCAGCTTATCGCATTTTTGGTATCTCCATTAATCTTAAAGGTTTCATTAATCTCTAAAAAGATGGTGATATGTGTGTTGGGGATCTTCATCTAATAATCCATCAAACTAAGTATGTTATAGCAACATTTAAGTAACCTTTGGCTTGATCTCGAAAGAGTTAATGTTGATTTTCAAGCTTGAAATACTAGATTGCATCTCTTTTATATATGGTTTTGCATATTCCAATTGCCTCATGATCCATCTCCATTGTGCCAAGTTGTATGTCTTAGGTCTCTTCCTTGATAAGCATTTTCTTTTACAACCCATTTTTCCAGAGCTCATGTCAAACAAATAAAAAAAGTAGACCGATAGCTTTTAAGTTTCTTAAACACTAATTCCTTCCACAATAATGGAGTCAAAAACTTATTATATTATTTCTACTCCTCTCTCTATTATAAAATATTCACTCATAACTTATACATGTACACCTACTTTTGATAAATAATATAGTAATTAATAAAGTATAGATTCTTCAAGGAAGTTAAAACAATTTATATTACTCTCCTACTACTAAAGAGTCAAAGAATTAAAATATGTTAACTAGTTGATTGATGAAGTTGAATAATAAAATAAAACAAAACAAAACAAAACAAAGGAGTAGACCAAGAAGAAGAAAAAAAGCAAATAGTTGAACAAAGAATTCATATACAAATAATGTCTAGATAAGGATTCACTTTAGCATCGATTTTACAGTCATGATTCAGTATACATATAAGTTTTTTATAATTTGGACTAGTAGAAATTCTTGGGTTATGAAATTTCTTTCTTGTAAATTGTTGTGCCAAAATAAGTTTTAAAACCCTAGGCCATCCTACTCGTAAGTATACGAGGTAATTATAGTCAAATACCCAGGGTTGTCTCCCACGGAGATGAAATTGGTCCGCCAAATTAAACTTGAAAATAAAAACAAATGCAATCCTAAACACCGTAACTGGATTTATTAAGTAAAAGGTTTTAAAGAAAATAAAGCAATTAAACTGAAACGTAAACTAATTTAAATGGAAGAAAAGAACAATTTGATCAATCTGTGTAGGAAATTCTTGAAAAATTAACTTCACTAATTTAATCTCCTATGTATGACTAAAGGAAAATAATTGGATAATTGTCTTGCTAAAATTACCAATTGTTCTAAAATCAATTCAAATAATAAACTAAATCTAATTTTCGTATTCGACAAGTCTATTATCCAATAAATTATGAAAACTCAAGTAATAATTACCCATTTAAGTTAATATATTTCTAATTTATAACTTAAGCGTCTATAGTTTCTTATTCTAATATTAAACTTTCTACTCTCAATTCTTCGTTTAATACCAAAATGATACAAAGGTTGACCAAACTATTACATCCAATAAGCTTAGAACCTATAACAAATAATAAGGCAATAAAATAGTCCCTTCATCATGCATAATCGACTAAATTAGTCACATTAGTTCTCAAGAAAAGGTAATCAGCCCATCATGGAATAAACATTATCTTCATATACTTTAATCCTATGGCTAACAATAATATATAAGTCTCAAAGCAATAAATAGAGTAAATAAACTGAAATAGAATGTCAAAGCACTAATAGAGGAGATGAGTTCAACAAAAAAGTTCAATAATGCAGCAGAGATAAAACAGAATGAACAAACAAATGGACTGTCGAATGAGGAAACTGGCGGTGGGTCTCCTACTAATCTCAAGTTCTCTAGCATCAGCTCTCACCTTCTACCTCTGCTCACTCTCACCAAGAAGAATGGATGCTCACACTATCTTCAACTTTGCTTTCTCTCTCTGTTATTTTTCTCTTCTTTCTCACCAATCGACTGCTATCTAGTTTCTCCACCTCTAGCTTCTATTTTGCCTCATTCTAGCCTCCTTTTCTTCTCTCTATAAACTTTTTTATTTATAGAGACACTTTAAGTTTAGGTTTTGTTTTCATCGGCCTTCAACCTGTATACGTGACAAGTGACATCAAATTCAGTATAAGAGAATATGCACGGGTGTGACAAATTTGTCACCACCATGAGAGACCTTGTCATGCCCATGACAAGGTTTGTCATGGGCATGATACCTTACTGACGCCCATGATAAGTTTGTCTATCATGTCCATAACAAACTTGTCATAGGTGTGTTATCTTTCATGCAATTTTTTCATGTTTTTCTAGCAATATCAACAAAATACACCACATATCCTCAATTCATTCAAATTTGGATTAAAATACACAAATTGTAACCAAAATCAAAATATAAAGGCTTGAAAAATTAATAAAAATTAGTCACAACAAGTCCCTCATACTTAAACTATGCTTGTCTCTAAACAAAATTAAGAAAACTAAATTATACAAGGAACAATAATTAAAACGTGTTTGCCAAATAATAGTCAAAGATATTAACAATCATTTCAATAATCACAACCTGAGAACTTGAAACTCATAATACTCCATGAACAAGCTATTCTCCACATACTTAGCCAAAATTAACAAGTACTTCAATTCAAAGAACCATTAACACTCACTCCACTCTCCATCCTCTCAAGCATTTAAGGGTATGATGTATTCACTCATCATTCATTTTATGTAAAGCATCTATCATAAGCTTGCTTACTAATCCAATCTTCACCACTCATATCAAGCGCAAACATCAATCTGAAGATTTTTATTTTGGTTGTAATAGAGCTGGGGTAAGGGGTAGGAAAATGGAAAATCATAGTTTAAGACCACAAAACTAATTGAGCATTTAAAATAATACAACAATAAAGCATAGAATACTCAATTCTTTCCTTTTAATTAACAAGATTAGCACTTCCCCTCCTTTTTTTATGTCTCTCTTCTTTCTTTTCATTTTCTGGTTGTCATCTCTTCCCTCTTTTTCTTTCCTTTTCTTTTCTTATTGTTTTCTTTTTTATTATTTTTATTTATTTAGAATAAGGAGGTTAAGTTTAGAAGAGGAAACATATAGAGGAGAGATACAAATTGTTACAACCATACCTATTCCTAACTCAATAGCCAACTATAAGCTATTCTTCCCCCACACTTATTCAAGCAGTTATTCTCTAAACCTAGTAATACCATTTCAAATGCTCAACTTGCCCTTATGGTAGGTATAATGAAGAGGATAAATAATTAAGGTCAAGGCTTATATTTTGGGTTTAAAGAAAGAAAAGGTTTTATGTTCAGCTCAAAGGGGGCTCACTAAGGGTAAAATTATGGTGGCTTTTTAAGCTAAAAGGGTAAATCCTAATTGCCTTCATCATTTCAATGTTTGCATAAGATTATATGATCTTAACTAGTATTTGCAAGAAAATTATAGAGTTCCTTAATCATGAAAGAACACTCTCAATAAAGAATACTTGAATTTAGTGTTTAATATTTCAAAGAAGCTTAAAATCTTACCAAAGAAATTGGCATTCATCCATCACAGTAAGTTAATATCCTTTAAATCAAAATTCAAGTCAATCAGCCTAAGCATGCAAGTATACTTAGTCACTCATATTATAAATTTCTAATCTCGATCAAGTTTAGTTCATGACCATGCATCTCTAACTATTAAATGGGAAAAAACACAATACACAAATAATAATTTAAAATTTTTAATTAAGTACTACTCCCCCCCTCCCCCCCAATACTTAAATATCACGGTGTCCCTAATGTGATAAGAAAATAAAAGAGGGATATAAAATGCAAAATAACACAAAAAAGGACAAACATTAAAATTAAAAGAAATTAAACTAACAAGCAATAAAAATAATAAAAAGAAAAAGGGTAGGAATATGATACGAAGGTGGGGGTGGTGGCTACATTGGTGTGGTGTGGAGCGTGGCTTACTGCTTCGAGGAGTGGAGAACAACTACGAGGAAAACAAATAGAAGATAATGAAAATTAGGTCTGCACACACAAGTAAACAAACTAAGTTGAGATTCACTAAAAAGGAATAACAAACAAATAATTGGAAAACAAAACATAAGTTATATGGGTTGCCTCCCATTCTGCGCTTCTTTAATGTCTTGTAACTGGATGCCTCAATAGTCATACTCAAAGTGGATTACTCAAAGTAATTGATTCCACTGTTTTCTTCTCTTCATTGGGATCTGTCTCTAAGAATTTTCCAAACTCTCCCTCAATTACATTGTCTAGAAATTGGCAGTACTCATCAATCTCTTTAACCAAGTCCAATTCCCTTTCTTCTTCTTCTTACTGCAAGGAAATTTAAAATTTGCAACATTAATTTGATCAACAAGAGAACATTCTTCATAAACAATTGTAGTAGGAATAGGTTCAACATTAAAGATTGAAAATTCTACTGTTTCTCCTAGAACATTCATGGTCAGCTTTTTCTTCTTCACATCAATTAAGGTATTGGAAGTGGCCATAAAAGGCCTTCCTAGGAGTATGGTATGCTCCTTTTCTTGATGTTTTACTTCCCCCATGTCTAAGACAACAAAGTCTATAGGGATAATTAATCCTCCAACCTTCACTAACACATCTTCCATTGCTCCTTTCAGATAACGGATTGGCCTATCAGCTAATTGTAAACATATGTTGGTAGGTCTTAACTGTCCTAGATCTAATTTCTCATAAATGGAATAAGGCATAAGGTTTATACTTGCTTCAAGGTTAAGCATACCCTTAACCTCATCACCATTACCCGTTGATACTTTCATGAACTCCCAAGATCTTTCAATTTTTAAGGTAATTGTTGCTGAAGAACTGCATTTGCTACTTCTGAAACTATCACCTTCTTGTTTGGCTCAAACTTTCGCTTTTTGGTATTTAGTTCCTTGAAGAACTTCACATAAGTTGGAATGTTCCTTATCACATCTAACAAAGGAAGATTAATATTAACTTTAGAAAGCATTTTATACATATAAAAAAACTTCTCTTCTTGTTTCAAGTTCTTAAGGCAGCTTGGATATAGAATTGGTGGTCTATAAGGATCAGTCGCCTTATGCAGTCTTGGCCCTTCATTGCCTTTGGTTACATGCCTAAATTTTTCTCCTTTTTGAACGTGACTTAAAGAGTCGTGCCCATTGCTTACCTCATTCTATTCATCTTTTTTCTTTGATGAGACTCTCCTCCTCTTGATTACCTACAATAGATAGATTAGAAGGAATCTCAACATGAATATCAATCACCTTACTACTTCTCATAATAGTAACTGTTTGGGCTTAATCAAATTGACTGGGCAACCTTCCCTTTTGATTGTTTTGCATTTGAGCAGCGAGTTTTCCTACTTGAGTCTCAATCCTCTTTACTGAAGCTTCCAAGGAGTTGAATCTCTTATTGTTTGTTTCTTGATTCTGAGTGGTTACTTGAATAAACTTATTCAAGCTTTCCTCCAAAGAAGGCTTCCTTAGTAAGTTCTCATATGAGGATTGCCTTTGGAACTAATTTTTCCTATGAAAATTTTGATATTGCAGTCGGGGCTGCATTGGTAGATTATTGATCTTCTAAGCAAAATTAGAGTGGTTTCTCTAACTAGGGTTATAAGTGTTCGAATATGAATCATTTTGCACCCTCGGTTGAAAACCATTGAGTAAGTTCACCTGTTATTCCTTACTTACAAAAGATTCAAAAGAGTACGAACAAACATTAGCTCCAAGACCAAAAGTTTCACATATACCATATACCTCTTGATTTGGAATGTTTTGGGGTAGTCTCATAGTGAACATTTTCACATTCTTTGTTAACTCAGACAATTGCATAGTCATTTCTTGATTTGAGTTCACTTCATGAACTCCAGCTCTTCTCCCCCTCACGCTCTTTTGTTGGGAGTTAACCCCCAACATTTCAAAGATTTCGTATGTTTCCTCGACAGTCTTCTTGCCCACAGCTCCTTCTGTTGCATTGTCTACTGTGTGCTGACACTGTTGTGTTAATCTATCATAGAAGAATTGGTTATGCATTTGAAGTGGAAAATGATGGTGTGGACACTATATTAGCAAGAGTTTGAAGCGTTCCCACTCCTCATGAAATAGATCTACCTCCATTTGAGTGAAGGTAGCTATTTTCTTTTGTAACTCAAAGGTCTTTTAATGGGAATAGAATTTTCCCATAAATTTGTTGTACACCTCCTCCCATATAGTCAATGAATCGAACGGAAGGGTCATCAACCATGCCTTGGGCCGATCTTTCAATGTGTATGGGAAGCTTATCATTCTTAGTTGATCTTTGTTTAAGCCATCCAAAGGAAATGTCAAGAGAATGGTATAGAATTCTCAAATGAAGTTTAAAGGGTCTCTATTGGGAACCCTATAGAACAATGGTAGCATGTTGTAGTCGATGCTCTTCAATTCATAGTTTCTGGCTACCTCTCCCAAATGTATGAACAAAGTGGTAGTACCAATCACTGGTCTGGTATGCTCCCTTATTACTAACTGCCTTTCACCCATCTCTTGATCTTCAGGCTTGGGTTCCTTAAGATTGTCTTCAAAGTCCCTTTGAAGTCCTCTTATTCGATTCACGTAATCAATAAAGTGAACGAGTTCACTTTCCAAAGACTTCCTTCCTCGCATAAACCAAATAAGGACAGCACTAAATTAATAACAAAAATTGCTAAAACAAATCAATGAAATAACACCACAAAAATGTATGCATGAAAAGAAAAAACGATCAAAATTAATTTAAGTCATCATCATCATCATCATCCCCCAGTTTGGAATCTCGCACTATCGCGAGTTCTGGGGAGGTCTGATAGTACGCAGCCTTACCCCTACATAGTAGAGAGGCTGTTTCCGGTAGACCCACAGGCATATGAGATAATAATGAAAAAGAAAGAAATGAAAGGAAAGTGAGAAGGATATACCTGATATGTAGCCCAGTTTTGCAAGAACTCTTGATAGGCAGGAATGGACACGTCGCGGCTTTACTCCCGTCGGACTAGACTTACGTGTGTTGCCCTCCTGAGTGAATGGTAAAGTTATAGTTACCAACATCTGTCATTATTGTAGACTTACGTGTGTTGCTGTCATTATTGTTAAACCTTAGAAATCCCTTAATTAATTATTACTTTATGTGTTAAAAAAGCATGTTTATGGGTGGATGATGCAACTCTGAGTTGTCGTTTCTCCTTTAACAGCAAATTAACTATCTGATACGAAAAATGGGTCTCCAGAAGGATTAACGTGCCATGACTTTTCGCAGTGTACATGCATGTATAAGCATACTGAGTGTCTGGGTGTATGAATGGGTGTGCATGGGCTAAAGATATGAGAAAGATTCGGATTCTTTAATTTTTGATCATCTAATATAATCTAAGAGTTTGATTCTAATAAACAAAATTTACTTTAATTGCTTGTGTATATCCTGACCCCTGAGCGGTGGACTCTTATCGGAGATGTCACGGTCGTGGAGGACGTGGCATCCTTATCCTCACATACCTATCGTCACCATCTTCGTCAGTTGCCTGTTTTCTGTGGTTGTTGTAGCCTATATGTTGTTTATGTCATACTATAGTGTTCCTAGTGGGGACATAGCATCACGACCAATGATTCAAAAGTTTGATAATATTGATTGATTAAATTATAAAAATTTTGAATTATTTATTTTTTAATCGTTTGATTTATTTTAATAACTTTTGTTGTTAAAAATTAATTAATTAGTCGAGTTTTGTAAATTAATAAGTTCTTATAAACTAAAACAAATAAAATAATTTTTATTTAATAATCTATTTTTTAATTAAACTTTAAATTCTTCAATAGTTAATGACAGTCTCTTTAAATCATATTTTAAATTATTTAATTTTATTTAATGTTTAGTCAATTTTATGACTGTCTAATACAAATTAAATTTTTTAAATCTTAAACCTCTTATGTTCTTGTCTGTTTTTAAAATATTGGCTATGACTATAAGCTAATCGTTTGTTTTTTTAACCTTTTTTATTGGAGTATTGAATATATATTTTTAGATTACTTATCATCTGGTTGATTATGTGTTTGACTAAGAGTTGACCAATGGTCAAAGTTTGATTCGAAAAAGGGTGAAAGTCAAATTTGAAAATATTAATGAAAATAAATGATATTACTTGAGGCTTTTATATGGTGTTGATATTTTTCATATGGGTGTTTTTATTGAGAAGAAGAAACAAATGAATTAAAAGTTAAATTTAATTTTGGATCATTAAAAATAGGAAAAAGTTATTGAGGGACCACGTGACATTAATTACCACCTAACACTCTTTTCTTCACCAAAGATAACCAAGAACAAGCCTCCTCTACTTACCGAGACAGGGTCAATGGGTGATCAAAAAGGCCCATGGCCTAGGGTGGTTACCTTCATTGCACTAAGGAGGGGTGCCTCCCTAAGGTCTCCTCAATGATGGAGAGCCTATGTCATAATTTGTGAACAAGCCTCCTCCTTTCTTCTCCTTTTGTTTTCATTTTCTTTCATTTTTAAGCCAACTTTTTTGACTTTTAACCCCCAAATCACCTATTAAACACTAAATCATCAATCTAGGATCCCTTAACTCACCATATTAACAAAAAGTTTAGGAAAAGATGAATAAAAGGTATATGAGTGTTCTTGATGAATAGTGTCCTAAAATTTATAAGGTAAGTTAATAGAGTTTTGATTTTTTTTTAGTACATGATTTTGGTGTAGTTGCATGCATTGATGAATAAAATGCAAGAAATTGAATGTTTATGCAATAGTATGAAGATAAAGAAGAGGAATTGAAGGAGAGAGATAAAGAGAAGTAGTAAGGAATTGTTGGTGAAATTGAAGTTGATGAAAGCTTAATTTGAAGAATTGGACATCAATTTAGTACGCGCTCTTGCAATTCTATTTTTTCCTAAAAGTTGTGTATTAGATAATTTAAGGTTCTTGAGTAAAATTGGGGGTTTATGAATTTGTTATTAAAAATATTTAATTGGATTGTAAATGAAGCAATATATGTGATTAATTTGGAATTTGGAATTATAATATGTACTTTTCCCAATTGACATACATATGTTGAATTTAAAAATTTGATATACATATTATTTGACTAGTTGGTAAGATGAATATGTCTTGAATATTGTATGAACTAAACTAAAACCAATAACGGAAGGAAAAAAATGACATTAATAAGTGACATTTGTTTTGGTCGAATATGGAATAACATGAATCGACTATTATGAGTGTTTATCATTAAATTTCAATATAATTTAATTAGATTTACCCCCTAGTAAAAAGATAGGAATTAGAGGAATGTCATAAGGTTGGCATGCCAAATAGGGAGTTAGAAGTACTGCATCCTGAGATACGTTAACGGACTGTATGACTCTGAGAGCTCGGTTCCGATGTAAGATATTTGATTTGTGTAATGAACTGCATGGTTATGAGAGTTCAGTCTCAATATGTAAATAAAAAATAAAAGACCGTATGGTTCTCAGAACCCGATCTACATTTTAAAATCTCACTTATCTGGCTTAGCAATACAATTCTTTGGATTTTACTTTGGGGTATTTACTATATATATATATAAATGTGTGTGTGTGTGTGTGTTTTTGTGTGTGTGAGAGAGAGAGAGAGAGAGACTAATGATTAAGGATCTTCAAATGAAAATGGTAATTGATTGTAAATTAAATTGTACAACTTATTCATCATTGTGTAATTAGATATAAATTATTAAAATAAGTACATGATTATATTTTATAACTTGATTTTAAATACCTATTTATGCTTAGAAATAAATGAAGATATTTATATTTGAAAAAAATTATATATTATGCATGTTATGGTTGAATGAATTGAATTAAATGAGAAATGAAATTACTTGAACACCAATAATCTTATAGCTTAGCTTGTGGATTTTCTTTCCGCATGCAGGTTTTGAAGAGAATTAGAAGAAAGTTGTGGTAGATCTACTACAAAACAAGAGTCACATAGAGGATCTTGAAAGATTTAGAGGTGGATGTACTGCCAAATTTTTATTTTTTATTTTGGTTATAACATGTACACATAAAAGAAGTGAAGGATCTTACAGGATTTTATTACAAATTATGTATGAATACATGAAAGTGGTGTATGAAATCTGGATTAGATGTGTCGAAATATATTGGAGGATGGGTAAATTATTTTGTCAAAGAGTTTGACACGAGATGAGTAGTTGAGTAACGTGCATGAGAAGTGTATTGAAGTTTCTTACAGGATATATGAAGTAAATACAGAGGAAACTCTGTCAAAATTTTTATAAAATAAATAGTAATTGCTAGAATAATGAGGTGTTAAATAGAGAATGTTGTAGTTCAAAATGTTAGGTATGTAAGAATATGGTAACACTCAATATGCTGATGCCATTATCGGGTAACACCAATAAAACAAAAACCCTAAACACTTATACACATCAGAATTAATGAAGTTTAACTAAACTATATCATTTTGAGATTGAAATTTCTAAATCAAACTCATTACCTAAATCGTTGGAATTGAAAACTATAAATCAGTTCGTTCTCACACAGAAATAAGGAGGGCCTAGGGTGACAAATTGAGATTTTTTTCAGATCGTTAGAAACTGTGTCGTTGTCGTCTCGCACTAGTATGATAAGAGGCGTTAACGAAAATATTAACGTCGGGTCAGAAGTGAAAAAATTGAAAGTTTGAGTATTTAATTATCATTTTTAAGTTCAGGTATAATTGTAAAATTTAATAAAATTTGATTTTTTGTAATTAATTCTTAAATAAATAATGTCAATATTTTATACCTAATATTAATTTTGAAAACTTATATCTAATTATTTTAAAATTTAAAGACAATTATATTTTAAAAATTAAAGACTCTTTTATAATTTAATAATATAACAAAAATCTAAAACTTTAAAATTATAAAAATAGTTTTTATTATAATACATATTTAAATTGTATCTAGAATTTACGTTTCAACCATATTTTTACTGGGTGTTGTGGTGAGATTGTTATTGTCATTATTACAGTAACATGATTTAATTTTTATTATCTTTTATTTATATAATAATTGAACACAATTAATTTTTATTATTTATAATGTATTTATAATAAAAATATACTCTTACTTTTCAACATTATGCTCTTCTGTCAATGTATAAAAAGTACGTTGCAATCAGATATTGGCTCTTAACCTTACGTACTTATCATCAGAAAAAGGTTCCGAGTACGAACAAAAGCCGCCTGCAATGAGCTGGTCGACACGAACCACTAAAATTCTTATCATCGCGTGTATGGGATTCAGGAACCAAACGTGAAGCCGTCGTTGTACATCCTGTCAAGTACTTGTACCATAAACCCTATGAACAGTAAATTGGGACCATTCATTCAAGATTGTCAAAGAGAGGAAATATTTTCTGTGTGAGACCAACAAATGCTCAAATCTTATCGGAACCTTACAGGGCCAATATCTCTAAGATTCCGATTTGTGGGGTCGCCATTGAAAGGCGGTTTGGATTTAATAAAACATAATAAAAATATTGTAGTTAATACTAAAGGAGATTTAGGGTCCGTTTGGATGAGCTTATATCAGTAGAGTTTTTGTCAGTAGAGGTTTTATCAGTAGAGCTTTTCTGAGAAGAGCTTTTCTAAAAAGCCGGTTGATTGTTTGACTGTCAATTTAAAAAACAGCTTTTTAAAAAGAGCTTCATACAGCAGACTGTTTGGCAACATAAAAATAAAAAACAATTTTATTAATTTTAAGTATATTTTATTTTATAATAAAATTATTTATGCATATAAATAATATTTAAAGTATACTAAAC
>JAOTAY010000191.1:3670068-3685817 GCA_025629805.1 Erythroxylum baracoense | reverse complement strand
GTCGTTCTTGTTATTGGGTGGGAAATTCTTTCACGAAAAGTGAGGTTGAAAGATAGTGTCAAGGGTTGAGTGGTGTCAGCTCGGTAAAACCTTGGATAAATCTATTGTACTTCGATGAAAGTGATTAAGTTGGGTGAGGGCCCCACAGATGTAGGCAATGAGTGCCGAACTGCGTTACCAAATTTTCGATGTTGATTTATTTTTTATTCTTTTAATTTTTCTGATTTTATTTGTTTGCTAGGAACAAATCAGAAAGTTTGCGAAGCTACTACCTCTACAATTGTTCAGGATCTATTAACAGGAGACTATCATCAATGTCAAGTTTGGTTCCCTGAACCATAGGTACATCAGTGGCTTTCAGATCTGATAATCCAATATCTGAAAGTATGTCACTATATACTTCTACTGAGACAATATCATCCGGTCTTGTGATCTAGCAATTGCAACCCCAACAAAGTATTTTACGTGACCCATATCCTTAATTGTAAAGGCAGTATCCAGGAGATCCTTAGTATCACAAATTAGATTTTCACTAGAGCTTATAATCAAGACATCATCAACATATATAACTAGGGCAATGAAATGATTTTCAGTACCTTTAGTGAAGAGGCAGTGCTCTGATTCGGTTTGAATGAATCCAAAGTTCATCAATTTTGATGTAATTTCTTTATTCCACTACCTCCTTGCCTATTTCAGTCCGTATAACGATTTTTGTAACCTTAGAACTTCTCCTGGTTGTGCTTTATTGTAACCCTGCAGTGGAGTGATGTAGATCTCCTCTTCAATATGTCCATGCAAATAACCATTATTTATGTCGCAGTGGTGTATAGGCCATTTCTTTGCCGCTGCAACTGCAAGTAATGTGCGTATCGTTGTGACTTTTGCAACCGGAGCAAATATGTCAAAATAATCCACACCCATTGTCTGTTTGAACCTTTTTATGACAAGTCTTGCCTTCCTTTGGTCTATTGTCCCAACTTGTTTTCGTTTTATTCTGTATATCCACTTTATCGTCAATGGCTTCTTTCCCTGCGACAGTATTGTTGGAACCCATGATTCATTATTTTCAAGAGCTTCGATTTCGACTTGCATGAACTCTATTCATAATGAGTCATGTTTTGCATTCTCGTAAAAAAATGGCTCATGGTCAGTGGGCAGGTTTGCTGGGAGGATTGTATGATGTTTCGAGTAAGTGATTTGAATTGTATCTTTGAATTGCTCCATCGTTGCATCTATAAAGAGACCTGTTGGTATGTTGGTGATATAATCATTTAAATAGATGGGTTGTTTTTTTTCTGTCGTGTGCTAGTTCTGGTTGGTAGTTGTGGCGGTTATGTCGGTAAGGGTAAAGAGTTGGTCTGCTCGGTGGTGGAGATAGATGGAGAAGATTCACGAGTTGGGGTATCAGGTCTTGGGTCTGCTGTGGGGAATTCGGGTAGGTTAGGTGTTTCTGAGTCCGTTTCTACTTTTGGGTCAAAGACAATATTTGGGTTTTGAAGTCCAAAGATGGGTGTATTTTGGTTTGTAATTTCTGGTTTCTGAAATGAAAATAAATTTTTATGAAAAACAACATCTCAACTAAATATTGCTTGTTGCATATCAATAACAAATAGTTTATATGCTTTCCTATCGATCACGTATCCCAGAAATAAGCATTTTGTAGCCCTAGGTTTTAGTTTTTCCTTATGGAGTTTTGTGTTTGTTGCATAATATAAGCATCCAAAAGTTCTAAAATGGTCGTAGCTGGGTTTTTGATGATACAATTTTTCGTGTGGTGTTTCCCAAGATAAGATTTTGCTTGGTAGACGATTTATGATATGAGTTACGGTTAACATGGCATCCCCCAAAAATGTTTTGGTAGATTGGATTTGAACATGAGGGCTCGTGTTGTTTGAAGAAGGTGTTTATGTTTTTGTTCAACAATCTCATTTTGTGAGTGTAGAACTTATCCTCTTTTCTTACAAAACTCTCTCTCTTGTTCATCAGAGGCCCCTTTCTGCTTTTTATTTTTCTGTTTCCCGTAGGTTTCACTGCAAGCGCCACATTCAACTGTCCTGTTTCACGTCAGACAATCCAGTAACGTTTATCTGCTTTCTAAGGCAGAGACTTCATATGATTCTGTCTCATCTTCGTGTATGTCGAGTTGTGTTTGGGTGGCACTCGAATTTTTTTCGTGTTCATTTGCCATTTGGGTAAATTAAGGTTGTTGTATCAGAGAGCCCGTGCTCTGATACCATGTAAAAGGTAGCAAACAAAGAGAATTTGTGTAGAAAACTCTCGAATATTTCATTTCTATGTGAGGGTATATATATATACAATCTGTACGGAGAAGAACATTGCTGTAACAAATTTCTTAACAACCTACAACAAACTTTAGACAAAAAAATGTAAAGAATAACGGAATGAAAAAAAACGTGGGTATTTACATTTTGTTTTCTTCTGGAGTTGTTGTAATAAATTGCTGTGCTGGAACTTTGTTCATGTGTCGTGAATCTTCGGATTCGTTGGGGTTAACAAATTCTTATAAAGTAAGTTGTTAAATTATTTCATATAATATCACAAACAGATAATATAAATTTGCTAAATACTTTTGCAATTAAAAAATAAAATTTTAATTATTAATCAAATGTATAATTCATATCTTCAAATCTTACATAAAGTTTAAATAAATTTATATTGTAATTTTTACTATAAAAATATCGTTATACTAACATTAAAGTATAAAATAATATTAAATATAACAATAAATTTTATTTAATTTTTATAAAACGTTTAAATATAAATTTTATATTAGTTTATTTTTAAGACAAATATTACTATGAGTGTTAGAATTGAGTTTATATTCTTAAATATTGTTATTTTAAAAAATTATAAGTCTTTGAGTATTAACAAATTATTTCAATCAACTTTTTCTATAAAGAGAGATGATATAAAATTAGTTTATTTCTACAAATTAGGATGAACAGATGGTTTTAAATATTAACAAAATAATTTAATTAATATAAACATTTATAAATATTTTATATGGATTGAAAATTATACTCAATAAAGACAAATTTTTTTAACTCTTTGATTCGTAAAGATATTAATAGGTTGGGTAATAGATCAAGCTGCACTCGAGCTTATGTTCAAGTTTTGCCTAACCGGTTTAATTAAGTTAAAAATAAAAAATATATTCCAACCAGAATCAAACCATCTAATCAGATCACTAGAAGTACAAGTACAAAATCATTTATAAAGAGTTTAAATAGAGAAACAGATCATTTGTTTCAATTAATTAGCTCCTACTTTATTTAATTAAATCTCATCTGCATATTTATATAAAATACACATAAATATGTGGTTAAAGTTAAGTGAATCAGAGTTAAAACAACATTTTTGACTAAGAAAATTTGATGCCCTAACTAAATGTGGACGTCGGTCCAAAACCAATAAAAGGAAAAGGGCATACCAGAGAATCAGGGCCTGCCCAATTGGCCACTTTCCACTTAAAAGTATCCTCAACCTCATCCTCTGAAAAGCAAAATATTCCAGTTGCTTCTTTTAACATTTCTTAGGTACGAAGATTAGCTAATACGAATCGAACGGTGTCGTTTCGTTACGTAATTACTACTTAATTTCCTGTTGTGACTACTACGCACAAGCAAAAGGCCAATTAATTGGTTATTTTGTTCTTGCAATTTTCAAATTGACCAATCCCTCTTGGTGACGCCAATTTTCGCAATCCTCCACCGCCCCAACAACCTCCGCTTCTTCTTCTCTCTCTTCTCATTTCCCCTTCCGAATTCTCTATCCTCTCGCCCTTCCTCTCTCTGTCGCCGATCGTCTTCCTCCGTCAACTGCCCTCTCAGCTTCCCCGCTACCGCCGTCGAGTTTTCTAACCGTCACCGGCCGCGGCAACGTCATCAACTGCTTTGTTAGCTCCGATTGAGGCCTTCACCGGACACCCTGGCGCAGAAGATCGGGAAATCGGTTCGCCGCCCTGGCGCTCCTTCCAAGGCTAGGGCTTACCCCGACATCAATGTCGTACGCCCGAAGGAGTATTGGGACTATGAGTCGCTCACCGTCCAGTGGGGGTAAATTTTTTTCATTGCTTCCTCGGTTTTATTTTTCGCCTTTTCTTATTCTGTTTCGGATAAATTTAAGAATCATAAGATGAAGGAATTAATGTTTTCAATCATCGTCGGCCAGTTGTTAGCTGTTGGTAAATTAGAGGTAATATGGAAGATAGATTGGATAATACTATGATTATTACGTCGCTTTATATTTATCTAGTCGCTTGTAGTTCCTCATATGATTATGGCACTCTTGTCTGAACTCTGTCTAGTGAATGGATTTGTCACAATTGTGGGTGGTTCAACTGGAAATCGGATGCTCATTGTTGCGAATTTTGGTCACTCACTTTTGGGTTTTCCCCTGATATTCAAGCTAACTTAGATCAGCTGTGCATTTTCAGAGTTTGGTTGTGTGTGAATTTTGGTTAGCTTGATATGCATGTGGGATGTGCTTCAGGTGACATTTTGTTAGTTGGATGTGAAGGTAGAATTCATAACGTGAAGTTCATGATTCTGTTCATCTTTTTGAATCACTAAATGAAATGATTAGCTTGATTGCATGGAGTTTTCATTGTTTCCCTGCTGTAGCTCCTTGATTACTTGCCTCTTTGCTTTCATTTTTCATTTTCTGTGGTTCATAATTCAATGCAGTGGTTTGGACCATGGATGTATTACGAGTTGTTTGACTATGTTTCCAGAGAGCAGGATGATTATGAGGTAGTGAGGAAGGTTGGGAGAGGAAAATACAGTGAGGTTTTTGAAGGTGTCCATTGCACAAACAATGAGAAATGCATCATTAAGATCCTTAAACCTGTGAAGAAGAAGAAGGTGAGTCTTCTGCTTCTGATCATTTTTCCTTGTTGCCTGGTCCTTTTCTTTTGCTATATTCTTGCTTTCAAATGGTTCCATATTATCATAATGTTTTTGTTTGATTGGAAAACATCTATATTGTATTTTTCAATAAAATACTTTTGCATGTATGCGAGAATTTGTCATTGTTAACAAAGTGCAATCTTCTTCTTTGTAACTTTCTTTATAGTTCAATGCGTTACTATTTAGAGACTTTGCACTTAGCTCCGCTTGTGAAAGTTATAATGGAGTCAGCCTGTATGATTGGATAGCTTGCTGCTAATAGTAGTTTAGATTCCCCAGAAGTTGCAAGGTTTTGGACATAGTGACATTTGAAATGAAACAACTCATTTCCTAAAGATACCTTCAGATGCATGAACAAGTGTATGTGTGGTCGTGTTTGTTGATGGCTTTGCATTACAGCTCTGTGAAAATGGATTCGGATATGGTAGGATACCAAATGCACTGGCATTTAATTATAAGTAATTTGACTTATTCACATCAAATTTTCATTTTTTTTGCTGTGTCAATACAATAACATTTGAATGGTAGTCTTATTCAGGAGCTATTCTTGAAATTTGGGAAATTTTACTTTAATGCTGCACTATGGTTATTTTCCATGATTATAGTCTAATAATTTATCATCATCATCATCAACCAGTTTGAAATTCTGCAATAAAGCGGAGTCCGGGGAGGTCTGATTATAGTCTAATAATTATGCCCATAAATCCTTTTGCTCGTAGTTATGACTGAGATGGATATTTTCTTTTGTTAGGGGTAGCTCTTTAATTCCTTCACATTGAAACAAGTAGATATTCTTTGTGTATGTAATCGGTAGTTAACTCATTGGTTACCTTGTTTGCTTATCTGCTATTTACCTTCGTTGGCAGAGCTTATAGGAATAGTGGAGGCTTACTTTGATTTTCAATTTCTGCAGATTAAAAGGGAGATTAAAATATTGCAGAATCTCTGTGGAGGGCCGAATATTGTGAAGCTTCTTGATATTGTTAGAGATCAGCAATCGAAGACGCCAAGTCTCATATTTGAATATGTGAATAACACTGATTTTAAAGTGCTATATCCAACTCTCTCTGACTATGATATTCGATACTACATCTATGAACTTCTGAAGGCACGCTTCCCTTTGTTAAATCTTCTGAAGAAACAACAAGATAACTATTAGAAATGTGAAGACCATGACACAACATTATGGATTCTTTTTTGCAGGCATTGGATTATTGTCACTCTCAAGGTATCATGCACCGAGACGTGAAACCTCATAATGTAATGATTGATCATGAGCAGAGGAAACTTCGTCTAATAGATTGGGGCCTTGCAGAGTTTTATCACCCTGGGAAGGAGTATAATGTTCGTGTTGCTTCAAGGTTTGTCTTCTCTTTTTCCTTTTTGTGAACTTCCTTTTAGGTTTATAATTATCATACATGTGCTTACATGCTAGTGCATTACTCCTTGTGTTGCACCAGTCCTGTTTTGAAATCTTATGTACATTAAAAAGCTGCTTTTGTTTTTATACTTTGTTTTGTTTCTATACTAAGTGCTAACATGTTGCGTTGCTTCCATTCATTGAATATCTGCTCCCAGATACTTTAAAGGACCGGAACTTCTAGTTGACTTGCAAGACTATGACTATTCTTTGGACTTGTGGAGCCTTGGTTGCATGTTTGCTGGAATGGTAAGCATTTTTCTCCATGATTAACTATATTGTTTGTCAACCAGACTTGCTCATCTAGAGACTTCTACTGGCCACCGATAGATCTGTTGGCCAAACTTTTCCTTTCAATTTACTTTGTTCTTATTTCTTAATGCCATATGATGTGGACCATTTGATATAATGTTAGGTTATTTTGAATGTGCTGTTGAATGTTACAATCTTGATGGTTGATGGTGATGTGCAGATATTCCGTAAAGAGCCATTTTTCTATGGCCATGATAATTATGACCAGCTGGTTAAAATTGCCAAGGTATGTGGGTAGATTATTTCACTTTTTGAATGTTGGTAATGTTAGATGGCTGCATGGTTATAAATGTGTCTTTTCACTGTGAAAAGATTAGATTTGTATTGTTTTTGAAGAGGACAAATCATGGTAAACTATTTGATGTGCCCTAGCCCACAAATTATGCCGATCCATTTAGTTGTTGTTATCGAGTATGCGAAAAGATATCATTATTTATGGTTTTGGAAATGATAGGGGTTATGTGAGTGATAAAGGATGGTTTTGTAATTCCTGCTTTCCTTAAAATTCAGGTGCTTGGAACAGACGAGTTAAATGCATACTTGAACAAGTATCGCATAGAGTTGGATCCACATCTTGCAGCCCTTGTTGGCAGGTTTTTTTGATCTTCTAATTCCTCTTTCAATTCTTTGTCTCTAAATTTCAAACTCTCTGATTTGAGCAAATCTTTTCTGGATACAGACACAGTCGGAAACCATGGACGAAGTTCATTAATGTGGATAATCAACATTTGGCAGTTCCTGAGGTAGAGAATCAATCACAAATAGACTTTATATCTTTTTATTGTGTCATTGAATTTAATCTAAACGCATTATTTGTACTTGAAGGCTGTTGATTTCCTAGACAAGTTGCTGCGTTATGATCACCAAGAAAGGCCCACGGCAAAACAAGCAATGGTAAATACCCTTTCCTTGGTCAACTATTAATGCAAACCTTTTTTGAGTGCAAGCATTCTAATTTTAATATATGGCACCTACTTAGTTTTCTACTCTTTTATGTTTCCTAATCTTCTTGAGCCACTAATCATTAATGCAGCAGAGATTTGATTACGCCCGTACATTTATCCAGATCAAATACCTGGAGTCTGTTGGGAATAATTCATTTTTGTGTCTTGCAGGCCGATCCTTACTTCTATCCAATTAGAAATGCAGAAAGCAGCATAACTCATGCCTAATGTTAAGTTTCGGTTGCTGCTAAATCAATGTTGCAATCTTTTCTGCACATGTTCCGGTCCTTCCTTTGTAATCTGACCGAACTTTATAATTGTGGCAGCGAGCTTGCATTCATCCGTTGTTTCGAAGCTGTAATTTGTTCATGTGCAATTCATTTACCCAACTTTTTGGCATTTTTGTTATTGTATGATCAATATCTTTGTGCTCTTCTCTTGACTTTGGAATCGAATCGTTTATCTGATTGATATTTTCTTAAGCTGTTTAGACATTATTGTTGCTCTGCCTTTCCTTCCATGATATCAAGACTGCATTCTCTCGTTGTGCTTCTCGTATTGGCTTCTGCTATCCAACTCCCACAGAAACAGTTTCTGGAATCCAATTTTGAGGGTCTGAAAACTTTGTGGTTTTGTGTAAAGCACGTGGTTTTGGGTCATTGGGCCAGACGAGAATAACCATATAGATTTTGCCAGATTTTGTTATGTGGAAATTGTCTTACAGGATCAATTTATTCAGTTGGTAGATTCTAATTTTAACCAAATCTATCTCAACCTAATCATAGAAGAATTTCAATCTTAGTTTCATCTTTATATAGATATGAATAAATAGAAAGGATATTCCAACTAAATAGAAGCCGAACTAACTACAGAAATGCTGAGTATTACAGTTTACCCACTTAACAAATGAACATTTTCTACCAACTTTTGAGGAGGTTGACTTGAAAAAACAAATGTTTGTGATTCTTCTTCTCCACCATGTCATATAAAGTGAAAATGACATCCAGGTTTATTGTGGCTTTTCATCTTTTTGATAGGGATTTTGTCTGTGTGTTTGACATTGAGAACGAACCCAACTGGCAGGGACAAGCACAAACCCACCACCTGAATTCGTGTCCTAATCCTGTTAATTACAACCTTCAAGTGGGTGTCCAACAGCTCAATCAAGAAAAAAAAAGCCAATAGGTTTTAATTTGTGGTCTAAATTTCATTTTTGTTGATTGTGTATATGACCCATGTTTTATTTTTTTAATTTTTAAAGCTGCACTAAATAAACTCAGCTACATATAATTGATCTTAAATTTAAAAAACTCAAATCTAAGACTTAGTGTTTCTTGTTTTACTTAGAAGAATTAGACTTCAGATCAGTGCCGGCCCTAGGCAGGAGCAGGCAGGGCACTTGCCCAGGGCCCACAACAAAAAAGAGCCCCATCTATTTGGTAGAAATGAATAAATGCTTATACTTTTACCTATATTTCTAACAATATTTCACTGACTATGCCATTGATATATCGAATAGGGCCCCATCTCTATAACATTTCTAAACCTACTTTAAGTAGCATTGAATGTAGAGCTGATGGTAAGTAATGTAGCAAATTCCAACAGTGTATTTGATGGTCTTGAATTAGCATAATAGTCATTCACTTACTTAGAAATAGAGGAAGAACGTTGGTGAGTAACGTAAACTTGCATATTAATTAAGTAAAGTTAGTGTTAACTTGTTAACTATAAATAGTTTTGAAATATTTAGGTATATTTTTACCTTTTAATTTTTTTATTTTCATCAACACATGTATTTAAGGTACTCTAACTCAAAAATTAGCAGCAAAAAATTTTCACGATTCTGGTTCTGAGTTCTAAGTATAATTTAAAGGTAAAGTTTCTGATTTTTAATATATTTTTAGCTTATTAAATATTTGAATATGTTGTAATTAATTTGTAATTTGTCATTAACGTTGACATTATATTAGCATTTTAAATCATAAAATTAATATTAAATGATATTGTATTTATTTGTGTTTCTCCTTTTTAACTTTTAGATTACTTATTATTTATAAAAATAATTAAATATTAATAAATGATTATAATTTTGTAATTATAATTTTCATTATACTTTGCCACAAGTAATATAATAATTATTGGATTTGTGTTCTTGTAAAGTTTACATAATTTTAGTGATAATATGACTAAATCAAATAATTTAAGTTACTCAATTCAAAGACTACATAAATTGTTTCCTTTATTATAAAAATACGTATGATTCTATTAAACATGTTGTAATAATAATAATAATAATAATAATATTCAATCATTTCCACAGGTTATAGAATAGGATAAAATTTGACTGGAAAACTTTGAATATTTAATAACTTAGAATTTTATTTACTATATTTTTTCCTAATTATGTTAATTTCTTGTATTTTTAGAAATTAGTGTTTTTCTATTTGATTGAGTATGCAGACTTATAAATTGAGTCATTTATGTTTCATATAAACATATAAACTTAAAATTTATATGTTTGTATATTGTCGATTTATTAGGGTTTTTTTTTAATTTCATCCAGGGCCTATAAAACAAGAGTAACGGCCCTGCTTCAGATTAGCTTAAGCTCGTTGTCATCCCTATTAAAAATTTTTAAGGATTCATCTCCAAGCACTTGAACTACGATTAAGAGATACTCACATTAGGAGTAGTATATAGATAAGGAAAGGATTGGGTTGTTAATTTATCGGTAGTCTTGGGAAGGGAGTAGTCATAGAACAAGTTTGAGACAAGGTTAGGACATAAGAATCCTGAGTTATGGGACATTTGGCATATAATCCGATACTTGGGACCGGTCAGGAAGGGACCATATCCACCTCATTTTCACCCCTTTAATTAAAAAGGCATCTCTAATCTATATCTGTATTTGCTTTCCCTTACGTTGAAAACGATCAAAACATAAAACCCTAAAAGGTCAGTTGACCATGTGAGTATGAGCAACCCGTTCACATGTCAGTCGAAATCTCAACGACTCACACACGACCCAGAAAGATAAAAGAGAAGGAACAGGTCCAAGCACATTGAAACCACAATTAATAGAAATTATTGCTATTAACATAAATTATTTTTATTATTAATTAGAAGAATTATAATGATTAAAAATATTATAACAGAATTAATATATTATAAATTATATAAATATTAATACGTGGGCATATTAGATGGCATGCATGATGATAGATACATATGATGTGGAGATGAACGTGAAACAAATATAGTGTGATTGGACGGGTGGCTAAAGACTAAAGTTGGTGAATTTGTTCTTATCACAATGAATAGAGTTGGATAGTACTCCAAACAGTCCCATGCTCTCAGTTTCAGTACTTCTTGTCTTCTCCCATATCTCTCAGTCACAGTCACACAGACACACACGACCCTGTTTTCTCTGAACATACTTTTCTCTTCTTTTTATTTTTTGTTTTTGTAGTAATTTCCAAAGTTTTAAAGGGCAATTCTCTTGTACTTCTCTTCTCATTGCCTTTTGTATTCTTCTTTTCTTTTATCTTTTAATTCATTTCTCTCTTACTTTATACAAAAGTAATACTCTCTTTTTAAAAGCTTTGGCTTATACGAAATGTCCTAAGCTCGAGTCACGGAAATAATATCTTTGTAAAATGTAAAGAAAACATTAAATATAATTAATATCTTTTCCCTAATTCTTGTAAAATAGAGAGTCTTGAGCATTTAGATTTACCCTTTAATTAGTAATATGACTAATTCCTAAAACTTTGTAAAAGAAACAAAAGTGGGTATTTACTCATGTTATCTTCAACCTATAAAAGTGATACCATAATGGAAACTCCTTTGATTTCACACTTTTATACTTTAATCTCCATATATTTTGAAAATTATGATTTACCTCTCTATAATATTATTTATTTATATACATTTTACAGTTTTTTTATTAGCAATAAATGATGAAAGGAATCTTATGACAATTAAACAATATTTTAAAATGAAATATGAGGGTATTTATTTTTATTTTTTCCTTTTCTTTTCTTGATTTTAGATCTTTTATCCTATGCTTTCTTTGTTGAAAAGTGTTTCAGCTTTTGAGAGCATATGATTCCGAATCAAAGTGATGTTGCCAATTCAGTCTTTTTAACTTTGGCATATGTATGATACAGTTGCTATGAGAATAGATTTCTCTTTTCCAGGATAGTGAATCCAACTTCACCAAAATGGCATTGGCATACTTGTTTTGATAAACTTTAAATTTCAAAACATTATTTATGTGATGAAAACCCTCAAATCTATTTCAATAGTATGGAGATTGTACTTAAAATTTCATTTATGTTAATTAAGTACTATTAAGTATATGCTCCATGCTTGGCAATACCAGATTACTCATCAAACTCTATTCTCATGATTAACATCATCTCTTGAGAATCCACAACAGTGCACATACATCTAAACATACACAATTTATATTTTAAGCTTCATAATTGATCCTAACTACTAAAATTCCTAAGACCCTTTTTTATTAATTACAGCTAATGAAGGGTTCCATCCTCATTTTGGTAAAGCCAAACAAAGTAAGTATATCTCTGATATAACTAAAACACGACCGACTAATTCTAAATATGAGAACTAAGATTCCAATTCTTAAAGCACCTTTCTGAGTCAAAACAGCTAAGATTTGAATTCTAAAAGCACCTTCGTGGGAAAACTTTTATTGTTTTACTTGGAGTCAAGAGGTTAGTAGCCTACACAGTAGAGAACTGCATCAATTTTGGGTTTGGAATAATTGGAAAACTCAGGGTTTATGGTGACCTCTCCATCATCATATATGTTTTGTTTTCGTCTGTCGCTACCTTTAGCTTGTTTGTCTACTTTCTACAATCTGTGTGGTGTTTTCTTCTGCTGCTAAAATGTTATACATAACTCGCATATTTTAGTCAGAGCTAACCTAGAATTGCCCAACTAGGCCACTGCTTAACAATTTCATTTCCTAGTAATGACAGGTAAGTTTCCAGCTATACACGACTATATATGCATATGAATATACAGATAACGATCATGTTGTAATAAAAAACTCGGATCGTTAACAGTGTAAAAATTTGCATGCAGTCCAGATGGTGGTACTACGTGATACATAATGAAATGTCATTTCAAAGGGGCAAGTAATGAACAGCAAATGTGAGGGGGAAAGGAAGAGACGTGGGGTGCATAATCTTGGGGATTCGACTGTGCCAGAGACCGCACCCCAGTGTCGGTCTCTTAGTGTACAAAAATGTCTCATAACACAACAAAATTATCAATTTAAGAGGAAATGACAGCTCCTCAAGACTCAAAGTACACTCCCCCTGAGCTACCTATCAAATCCCAATTCAACCTGGATTATTTCTACAGTACTGATCAATCTCAATAAATCAATTCAAAACCCCATCTCTCTGCTAGCTCTCTGTCTCCCTAGCTACCTTCTCTATCAATTACCCCTCCAACATTCAAAGCTGTACTCCATCTAAACAGTCATCCAATTCGATATATACTCGCTTTGTTAACACTGTTTTCCATATGACTTTACTTACACGATACCATCTTATGTTGTTGAATTTATTAGTTCAGGTAGATTGATTAGTTAAGATAAACCCTAGTTTATTCATAATTTATAGATTTTTACATATATTTAATGGTTTTTTCAACTTAAATTTATAAATAATTACAAGATCTATATACCCTAAATTTTTAAAAATTATTTTCTATGTAAACGCATTGTTTTTGGTTTTAGGATTAAGGTGTGAGCTAAGCATTATTCTAATAATTGTCATTAACTCTTGCATATGTATTATAATTTAATGTTCATATATATATATATGCATGTATTGGTCATGATTGGACGTCGAGGAACGAGTGGTCAAAGTTACAATTATGTGAACGACCCTAAGCTCGTGCAACGAGAAGGGAACAAGATATGGGTTCTTAATCCGTTGCTTTTCTTGCTTAGGGTTTGAAATGAAGGTTTAACGCCTTCTTAGTGCATATAATAATATGCAAGACTCGTGAATTTTAAGGTCTCGATGCTAAAAGAATCTAGGTGGAGCCTGTCCATCTTGTCACGGCAACATTAGGTTTATGTTCACTACAAAACCTATCAATGGAAGGATTAAGAAATTAGAAAACTCTTTAAGTGATTCCATAACCATTTCAAAACCCTAGTTCAGTCTTCGAGTGTAAATGATATTTTAAATCACTCCCATTAACAAACAACAACCTTGTATCTCCTAGTTGGCCACTAGACAATACAGTTTGCTAATATAAACATGTTTTCTACTTGTTAAGTTTCAACTGATTACTCCGATTGTCATGTTGGTGTTGCCACAAAAAAAGAAGAAGAAGAGGGGATTAGGAAATCTTGCACAGGTCATCTCTTAATTTCATAATCTTCTACATTTTTTCTCTGCATGCTCGTGATTTCCGAGAAGAGACATAACCTAATGTAAGGATTTAATGTTTCATACTGGCCCTACAATGTTAGGTTGTGCTTTGCAACCATTATTCAAAAAGGCCCGTACGGATCATTACAAAAAAACTGGGGAACAGAATCTCTAGCTGCCATGATTACTTCGAGGCATTTGTCTTGGCATTTGTCTGTAACAGTTTCGCTGTCTGTGTAATTTATCATCTAGGTGAAACATGTTAACATGATACGTGTCGAGGACCCATGTTCTTCTTCTTGGCTTAATCGACATTATTATAATAAATCTTACGTTAAACGCCATGAACATGGCCTCTTGATACTAGGGTTTCTGTTCACTGAAGTTTGTGTGGTCCTAACACAAAAACCCTAACGACACTTTTGACTGTTTCAGTTGCAGTTGATGGGTGGACCTTAGAACAAAACCCTATGGGAATAAGCACTAGTTGCTTAAACAATCTTTCTTTACTGTTATAAAGCTTGATCACTAAAGAAAATGGAGTATGAAACTGAAACAAAAGCCAAAAACTTCGCAAGAATCATGTGTTTTTATTATGAACATCGCGCCCCCATCATCTCTTCCGTCATCAAATCACCTTGGTTTCGATTTGTTCGAAGACTCTTTAATTAGTATAATTAGTCTTAATTAAGTAAGATTCTGAACCAAATCTTGAACAGGGAACATTGTTAGCTATCCCCAAGAGCTTTTATTGGTAGAAGTTGGTCAAATAGATCAAGTCCTCCACTTTTTTGCTATTACAGAGATCGATATCATCTCGTCGTCGTCATCATCAAATATCTCGATTCCAAATCTAAAGGTTCCTCGACAATCGTCTAGACAGAGAATAAGATGATCATAATTTGTTCGTGGATTCTTAGCATCATCTAAAGCAATCTAAGGATTATTTAATGACGTGTAAGAATCTCATCCGTCAGTTGTTTATTTCATTACCCCTTTATTCTAATCCTATTATTATCAAAGACAAGCATATTCCCCTATTTTGACTGGCAATGGTTTGGAATATATACATACATATACATATACATATATATATAAAAGAAAAATTAATATTTTAAAAATTATACTGAAAATTAAACCAATATGACAAAAAAATTTAAGGTTTAAAAAGTTTAAACGATATTAAACCGTCATAAAATCAGCTAAAAATTTAATAAAATTAAGAAATTTGAAATAATTGAAAAAGATTGTTCTTACTCATCAATAATTTGAAATTTAATTGACAAATTTGTTAAATAAAAATTAATTGGTTTATTTTAGTTTATATAAATTTATTAATTTATAAAAATTGATCGAGTAATTAATACATTGATCGATTTTTAATAATAAAAGTTATTAAAGTAACTCAAATCGAAAAGTTCAAAAACTAAAACGAATAATTAGATAATTCAAGATTTTGTCGGAAGAAAGTGCAGTGCCACCGCAAAAATTGATAAGTAGAAAGAGGGTTGCAGTAGGAAAGTTCTTTTGCCGTAGAAATTCAATTTTCCATTAATAACTTTCTGATAATTATTATTTTCTATTATATCCTCAACTAATATTTTCTTATATATAATTTGAATTTATATGACTAATAATATATTTTTATGAAATATTTTATCTACTAAATTTATTTTATTTATATTTTCTTATTTTAATTTAATATTTTATTATTTATAATTTTAAA
>JAOTAY010000191.1:3643797-3669968 GCA_025629805.1 Erythroxylum baracoense | reverse complement strand
TTATTTACTAAATTTATTTTATTTATATTTTCTTATTTTAATTTAATATTTTATTATTTATAATTTTAAATTTATACAACTAATAATATTTTTTTAATTATTTATACGTCAATTAATAGTTTATTAAATCAATAAACTTTTTAGTCATTTTATCTCTTTTAGCAATAGCAATCGCATTTGCCAAACAATTATTTTCACGTTTCAGTAGTTATCGAAAAAACAATCTCAAATATATAACTACTTATTAAGAATAAGTAATTATCATTTCAACATGTTTATTTCAACAGGTTATCATCCGCCACTACTCTTCCAAACTAAGACTAAATGTCTAATACTAAACAATAATAAATTAATTAAAGTTTTTTTTTTAGTAGTCATTTTCGTGGCTATCATTGTTCTCGACATTACTATCATCAAATATTTTCTTTGTTCATCGGAATACTTGTAAGTTGTGACATCATCTGCATATGTCCATTCACTTAAAACAACTTCGATACATACGATTTTTTGGCTATAGTCCAACGTACAAGACAACATGGAAATTTCCTTAAATGTTTATCTTTCTTGTCTAGTGTTTTTGCGGGTGAAACTCGACCATGCAACATCAACATAAATTATCAAACGAGAAAAATAACTATAGATGTTTGGACAACCTCTCCAATCTCCGTCAGGTTTTCTTATTTTTGAAGAGGTTTCAGTAACAAACGATGACGTCGGTTATTTAAAAACAATCTCTCTGTTAATTAGAAATAAGGTTGCATAATATTGAACTTTTCTAAATTTCGTGATTTATATTGAATATTATTGTTATTATTAATGTTTTTTTAGTACAAACGCCTATTTTCATATTTTTAAAGTCATCATCTTTTTCTTATAATATTATTTAATTATTCATATATTATTTATTTAAAATATAATGAATGAAATAAAAAATATAAAACCACGTGAAACCCACTTTAATTAACTCTTTCATGTATATAAACAGATGATACATTTCTCTCCTTTTCTACATCGTATTGATATTTCAGTAGTAAATTAAATTTTAACTTATTTGATGAATAATGATAGTATTCCGCTTCAGTTTTGTTTTAAAATTTTCAGTTTTATTCAATATTTAATTTTATAACATTAGTTAGATTTTTAAACTTTAAATCTCTTATTTTAGCTATTTAATTTTAATATAATTTTTAAAAACATTGTGTAGGACATTAAATACTAAATTAACGTAATAAAAAACTATTCTTGATTCAATTATTAAAAAAATCAACCAGTTGGATCGATTCAATAGTAAAAACCTTGAGTCTTTCAATTTAAATTTTTAGTTCAATTTTTAATTTTTCAGTTTGATTTACTTTAATAATTCGTATTATTAAAAACTTATCAAGCTACAAATTAACTGGTCAAATTTTTATAAATTGATAAGTTCTTATAAACTAAAATAAATCAATTAATTTTCAATAATATTTTAAATTGTTTAATTTTAATCAACACGAATTTTTTAAACCTTAAACTTCTTATCCAATGACGTAAAAGTGTTTTTAGTTTTTCCTCCGTTTTCTAGGTTAACGACAGATCACTTGGCAAAGAAACTATGAAAGCAACCAACAATGCCTTAAGATAATTACATTTGTTTGGAGAAATAGTAATTTGAGATTAGTTACACAAGATTTTTTTGAACAAAGTACAAAGAAAATTTGGTTATTAGCTATTAAACATCAACCTCAGGGATGTACTAACTGAATATTTTATTTTCATGGGTTGGCTTATTTTCCAACATGATAGGATAGTTTACTTATAATCTCCCACTAATTTATGCTTAACATATCTATGTCTACATCCTTTAATCTTAATTAGCACACAGTAATCTTATATTTCTTAGATCCACTCTTCAAATCTATGTACTTTAGGATATAATTAATATATTGTACCAACATAAACCAAACTTAATAGACTTTAGTACTGACATCTTGTGACTTGTCATCGGCTTCCTTTCATTTTCATGCACTTCCATCTTTAAACGAAAGCACAATAATTTGTTTCGGGAAAGCTATGTTAATGGTAATGATTTAGGTTAGTTTTTATAAGTGAAGGATCACCTGTATGATCTAACCCACTAATTGAACACTTAGTTGCAAATGGTAGGGTAATGAAAGATTAGTTAATAATAATTATCAAAACGCAAGTTATAATTGTCGTGTTATGCTTCATATAAAAAGGCCATTATTGCCGAGTCCACTTTTTTTTTTAATTTTGCAACCCATCATGTACGAATTACGATATGAACTTAGTTTGATCACTTTTTTTATTTTATTTAGTCTTTAGTTTTTATTAAAGCTTGAAAAAGATAGATCCAATTGACATCTAATTAGTTAAATAATTAACTAGTGATGTCTGCATCTATCTTCAAATACTGATAAAATAAGATATTTAAAGTTTAAAAGGTATAATTGATATTAGATAAAATTAAAATATTTTAAAGATAATCAAAAAATATTGTTATTAAATTTAAAAATAAATTATTAATTAAATTGACCGATTAATTAATAAACTTGTCAACTTTTAACAGTAAAAGTTGTTAAAATAATCAAACTGAAAAATTAAAAACTGCAACAAAAGTTAGTATTTCGATCGGTTGGAATTTGTAATCATCGATAATTATACATACTTCGAGTATAACTTATCAACATATTAATTAATTTTAAGAATATGTAATATATCTAGTAAATCAAAAACATTGGAAGGATTAGAGATATCAAAAAGGGCCCGATTAGATTTTGATCCGGGTTGATCTGACCACGGTTCGAGGTCGAGCAAGCCATGTGTTAGTCTGACCTGGCCTGTGGCCTAACTGTTACTTTAAAATGGCCTGGCCTGTGGCCCAACTGTTAATTCAAAAATGACGTCATTTTATAAAAAATGACATCGTTTTTGAAGTTTTTCTTTTAAAAAAATGACAACTGGGCCGCTAGTGACTCATCGGATCATAGGCTAGACTACGGGTCGACCCATCCTGACCCGCCGAGCCACATACCACTATGGCCTGGGGTCGGGCTGAACTTAGCCATGGACAGCCCAAGTCGACCCATTGATATTTCTAGAAATGATTAGATCTATCGACATTTTCAAATTTACAATATTGAAACTTTGATTTTTAAATTATAGTGACCAACCGAATTGAGTTATTATAATTAAACTAAGCAACTTAGATTTGAGATCTTTGTACAACAAAGCTAAATAAAGAAAGATAGGAGGGAACGTTTTGAATGGTAAACATCAATCATATATTTCACTTATTCTATAATTCGTTTAGATTTTATCACATGATATAACAAAATCCAAATCATACTAACTCCATATAAAAATTAAAAATCAAAATTTAAGATTTTTAAAAGTTTTCTTTAAGAAAATTTTTATTTATTTTACCTCTATATTAAATGCGAATTACTATTATAACTTTTACGGGTTCGTACGATAGATTAAACTCGTGGAGATAATTTACGAAAAGAAAAAAACAACTTAGTTGGAACATCAAGCCGTTAATCTAAATTGATTTTAGATGATGATGATCAGAACCCTGATTAATTTGCTATCTATGTAAGCGTTGTTGATAACTAAAAAATTCAACCGATTCGACTAGTTTTATTGTAAAAATCTTATATCGTTCAACTTTCGGTTTAGTTTTAAATTTTTTAGTTTGATTTATTTTAATAATACAATTTCTTTTAATGATATTTAAATATTTAAATATTATTTAATCTTTAGCTGATTTTATTAGAAGTGGCAATGGGTCAACTCAAAGGTCAATTTCGTTGATTTTTTAAAATAATTTTTTAAAAAATAGATGTATTAAATAATGTCTTTTCTTTAATTGATTCTGAGCCTAAATTATTCAGGTACAGGCCTACACAAAGCCTAATTCTTCTAAATAAAAAGATGTTTTGCTTACAAAAATTGAGTCTTGGACTGATATAAACCTAATTTGATATGTGAGTTTGCCCAATAAAAATACCTAAATTTTGAGTTATGGGCGCGCTCATAATTATCCTTAAATTTTATGACAGTTTAATAATAATAAAATTTTTTAAACTTTAAATTTTTTATCATATCAATTTAACTTTTATTCCGAACTTTAAAAGATTGCCCAGTGCTCAAGTTAGCTGCTTATTTTCTCAAAAAAAAAAAAAAAAGAGACAACCAGAAAACGAAAGAAGCAGCTTATAACCTTTTTGATTGTGGGAGGCACTTTTGTACGCCACTACCGGATCAACGGCCGAAATTTCTGGGAGCTGCTGCCCCATTTTGCCCATTTCTGTTGAGTTAATTTGTTTTTTGCGCCTTTTGATTTTTCCCAACTGCTTTTGGATTTTTAGCCTAATATTTAATATTTATTTTATATGATTATTTGTTATAAAATAATTATTACATATTATTTCAATATGCACCAAAAAGACAATACTATATCACACATGATACATGAGGAGGATGGAGACATAAAGTGGTTAATCAAGTACAAATGGTGGGGAAGATGATGATGAGTATGATGATTGATATATGTATGTATATGCATGTATGTAGCGACTAGGAGAATTAAAAAGGCAAAGGAGTTATAAAGGTAATGATTACAAATGGGGTCATATGATGGGAACGCTTGCTTTCCATACAAATTAATCATTAATGAGAGTGCACCATCAGCTACATCCCACAGGACTGCGCAGCCATAGCCGCCATTTTTTTTTTCTTGAAACAAAATAATTAATATTCCTTTTTCTCCACTAATCACAGTATGATTGTAACAGTTAAACTCTTTTGTGTACTATAATTATTGAGTTAATCAGTATTAAGATGTATATTATTAGCATTTAGAGAGAGAGATGGTGTAGAGACAGAGAGAAGATGAGACGGGGACTTCAAAAAGCACTGAAGTAAAAATAGTAAAGTAGAAAGTGAAGGGAAAGAAGAAAAACAAATGGAAGGCGAGACGATTCTGGAGAGAGAATTAAAAGAAAAGAGAGAAAATAGGAAGGAAGCACCCCCAACACCGAGCCTCCATGTATATATAAAAGGCACCATAATAAGCACTTGTAACTCTGCGATGATCAACTAACTCGCTACCTGAGAAACTATCAGTGAAAGCAACTACTGCTCTCCGTAAAAAAGAGGAGAGTAAAAAGCAATTCGTGAAACGTCTCCGTACCCATCTTCTTCTTGTTCTGGCTTTCTCTTTTTTCTGGTTTCTCTAATGCCAGTGTCTTGCATAAGCCCTTAGTTCACACGTCAGAGAAGCCGTCTTGGCATTTTTAACCACTGTCTTGCACTTGGGCAATCATATTAAGTTGTGATCTGGGAAATTTGAGTTTATCCGGTACATTTGTGTTCTAGGGTTGTATCTGGTTAATTTATACATATAGCAATCTCGTTAGAGTAATAGTGAGTAATATGGAGGAAAAGCGATCATCATCATCAACAGGAAGAGTGATGATAGTGGTGAGAGAATTTGATCCAAAAAAAGATCGAGTGGGTGTGGAAGAAGTGGAGAGAAGATGTGAGGTCGGTCCCAGTGGGAAGCTCTCTCTCTTCACCGACCTCCTGGGTGACCCAATTTGCAGGGTCCGCCACTCGCCTGCTTTTCTCATGCTGGTAAAGTACAGAGACCCCCACTCAGTGCACTAATGCCAGTACTTTGCTCTCGTTTGTCCTTTCTACATAAACAACCAATATCCATGTTTTCATTTCTTTGTTTTTCATTTAGAAACTTAACATGGCCAATCCATTTCTTCTTTTTTAACTTTTCTTGTTCGTATCGGATAGGTGGCTGAGTTGGGTGGAGAAATAGTGGGGATGGTGAGAGGTTGCATCAAAACCGTTACATGCGGGAAGAAGCTCTCAAGAAATGTCAAAACCAACAGTCTCAACCATCCTAACGCCACCGCCGCCACCACCAGAACTCTCCCTGTTTACACCAAAGCTGCTTATATCTTAGGCCTACGCGTCTCTCCTTCTCATCGGTGAGTTTCCTTTCTTCTTTCTCTCTCGCTCTCAATCATCGTATGAATCATCGATCTTCCTTTCTTTGTTTTCCCCAACGTCGTCGTTTATCTGTTACGTAATGATTAGCATTAAACAACAACATACCCTCTAAATTAATTATGCTTTTTCTACATTAATTATTTATTAACAGGAGGATGGGGATAGGCCTAAAGCTGGTACACGAGATCGAGGAGTGGTTTCGCAGAAACGGCGCCGAGTATTCCTACATGGCAACTGAAAACGACAACGTCGCTTCCGTTAAACTCTTCACCGATAAATGCGGCTACTCCAAGTTCCGCACTCCTTCAATCCTGGTCAATCCGGTTTTTGCTCACCGAGTCCCCGTTTCAAACCGAGTCACCATCATTGAACTCGCTCCTCATGACGCCGAGCTTCTGTACCAACGGCGTTTTTCCACTACCGAGTTTTTCCCCCGCGACATTGGCTCGGTTCTCAATAATAAACTAAGCTTGGGGACATTTCTGGCTGTGCCACGTGGAACTTACGGCCCCGGTTCGTGGCCTGGGTCGGTTGAGTTCTTGGCCAACCCGCCCAAGTCTTGGGCCGTTCTTAGCGTGTGGAACTGTAAGGACGTGTTTACGCTCCAGGTGCGTGGCGCGTCGCGCGTGAAGAAGACATTCGTTAAGACGACGAGAATGGTGGACAAGGCGCTGCCGTTTTTGAGGTTACCGTCGGTGCCCGACGTGTTCAGGCCGTTTGGGCTTCATTTCATGTATGGTTTGGGAGGCGAAGGACAACGCGCGGAGAAAATGATGAGGGCGTTATGCGGGCACGCGCATAACTTGGCTAAAGAGCGAGGATGTGCAGTGGTGGCTACGGAGGTTTCAAGCCGCGAGCCGCTGAGGTTAGCAATTCCGCACTGGAAAATGCTATCTTGCGCCGAGGACTTGTGGTGCATCAAGAGGCTAGGGGAAGACTACAGTGACGGGTCCGTCGGTGACTGGACGAAATCAGCCCCTGATTCGTCCATTTTTGTTGACCCTAGAGAGTTTTAAAACGACGAACTTTGTACTAGTTAATGACTTTACCTAAGAGGAAAATCTATAGCACTAGTTAGAAAATGAAAGGGTCTTTGTCTTTCTTCGGATTTTAGGGTTTTAGATTGTTCTTCAGGTCTTTTAACAAATGGAGAAGATGTGGGAATGGGATAATGTCAATGGACAGAATATCCCCCAACTCTAGTTTTTCTCCAACTTTTTGTAAACGGATTTGGCTTTTTAGATCCTTTCTCAGCCAAAAACACCCTTTTTATTTCCATTAGTGAGCTTGACTTTTATTTTTATATTCCAAAATTTATGATTTTTTATACCTAAAAAATAGAAATAATAAGAATATTTGGTATGAACCTTGCCAATATGAAAATTTTGAAGAGCTCTAATAATATGTAATCTTACTCTTAATTAATAACATAAATTAAGACTTTTTCTTGTTTTATAAATTATCTTAACCTCTAATTTCCATTGGAAATTTTGTAAATTCCCAATTAACGATCATGGCCATCAAATGATAAAAAGCCTCAATCCTCATTGGATATTGACAATGAATCATGATTATCCTCCAGAACGGTCAAAGATGTCCTTCAAGTTGCTTAGAAAGTACGTATAACAATGGATGGAAGAGAACAGAGGGTGCTTGGAATTGGAGGATTCTCTATTTTTGGTTTTTATAATATGACAGAACTTGACTGAAGATTCGGCTTTTAGCTGTGGCTGTGGCCTTTCAACTCTTTCTGCATTGAAAGAAAAGGAAATGTAAGTACTTAGTGGGTCGGGTGATGTGGTTCTTTGTCCTTTTCCCTTCACAGGGTCTCGCTCTTTATCTTCCAAATTTTCATCATACTTAGGAGCCGAAAGCCCTGAGATTGTGACATCTTTGAAACCTTATTATAAGATAAGCCATAGTTTAATCATTATAAATGTATATAAGATGTTTAAAGGGCGGTTTAATAAGAAATGGAAATTGCGAGTTCGTTCCTGTATTAATGGCAGTTTAAGCACGTAAAAGACGCTTGTTTTTTGATATCTGATTCAGAAACCCTTTACAAATCACCCGGCAAAGTCGCGGAATGTTTTAGATCTACAAATGAGCTCGTTTATGCTTCTAACCTCGTTACCCATATCTAAGGTTTGTATGTAAAAAGACTTTGGTCATAATATCCTTATTATTGCCTAATTGTCTTAACTTTTTTACTATATGCGTTTTGACTATTACTTTTAATTTGTTAATTCTTGTATATCTCTTTCTTTTGCCTATTTGTTATATTTGATTTGTATGTGATTCTCCTATCATATGCATTTAGTTGATTAACTAGGCATCTGCTTGATCAGCTAATCGAGCTTTTCTTCTTTTTTTATTATCATTATTATTATTCTTATCATTATTATTATTCTTATTATTTTCTTAATATTTGCATTCCTATTTGTCTTATTATTATTATTATTATGTCTTCTAAATTTGCATCACATACTTGAAGATTTTTTTAACTCTTTATATCACATTTGTTTGTGAATCTATCGAAAATAACTTGATCTATCGAAAATAACTTCTTTACTTTTAGAGATAAGATTGTATAGTATCAAACTTGCCAAATTTCTTCATTTATACGGAGATCCAACCGAGTGTGACTAACATGATCCACAAACCCTTCACGGGGATTTTGCCCTGAGAGTCATGAGAAGTATGCATTGAAGTAAGAAATGAATGTGACTGCTCATGTTGCTGGATAGCCTTCAGGAGTTCTGACAAGGAAATGCACTCTCAGTCATTAACAGCAGCTGTTCTGTTGACCACAAGATGTCAAACTCAGCAACCAAACTAATTTATGAAGACCATACCTTACACACACACACCCTGACAAAGTTGGATTTTTCCTTTTTTCTTGCTCTATAAATAATCTCTAAAATTGGCTAAATATGCCCTTGGAACTATATTTTAATTTATTAAATAATTTATTTAATAAAATAATAATGATGAAAGTACATAGGTTGGCTCCTCCTGTTTTGGTAGAGATGGGATTATATTGTTGTTTGTTCTAATAGCTCCAATTATATAGTTTCGTGGACTACTAAGAAAAGCGCAGGCAATTCATGCGCAACTTAGCAATGACTAAAGTCTTCTAAACAATGCAGTTCATGGAATAGACAACGTAAGATAATGTGGTCGGTAAATGGAAAGTAGGAAAGCTCACAGCTTTCCATTTGGCCGACTTTGTATATGTTTAACATATTGCATTCACATAACAACATGTAGTCCTATTCCTAAGGGGTTGAGATAGTTTTTTGAGTTAGGCTTAGTAGGTAGGTGAAGATGAGAAAGTGTTAGGCAAATTCGGAGGTGAAGATGGAGAAAGTGTTAGGCAAATTCGGGTGTGGAAGCTCAGTTTTCAAAGTACTAACTTATTGTTTAAGTACTACCAAACTTGTACTTAACAAGCTTATCTTGCTCTGACGTTCTGTCATCTTTTATGCCTGTTATGAGCTGAAACTGTGGGAGTGGTTTAGGTAAATTAAACGGTTGGAGAGATTCTATCTGGTAATTTAGTATTTATCAGTCAAGAGTGGACGGCATTTTCTTTTGCTTTCGTTCCTTATCTTGTTAGTCCCTTCTTTGCAGGTCAATCACTCAATGGTCTTCTTTACTGGTTCTGTCCATGTCAAGACACTAAGAGGAAGTTGAAGGAAGAATATTCAAATTTGCATGTTTGGTTTTTGGAGTGACTAACTTCTGAACATTGATAGATCATGAAGTTTCAAACTTTTTCTTCTGCTGAATCACAAGACTAATTCTTTAGAGAAAAGGACAATGATTCCTTTCCAATCACCATAACATCAAAAACTTAGTTAAGAATTGATCTGATAAATAGGAACAGCAACAATGCCACGTTATGTATTTCCATTTCTTCATGAAGCCAAAACTTGCATAAACATTTACTAGAAATCTGTCATGCATCTCTTCCGCGTGAAAGGTCCCGATGGAGGGAGAATCAGCAAGGAAAATGTCAGCGAGTTTCTAATATCCTAATAGTCAATGTCGAGCGATCATATTACAAGCCAAAAAAGCATGTTAAACCATGCGTGCGACTTAAGATATAGAACGCCTTCTGCTTCTGGAAGGGGTAGATTTCATCTCCTCGGCGACGACAGAACCAGGACTCCGGCTCTCGGATGTATCAGAGCTAGTAATATCACCATTCCTCTCTTTGTTCGACCACAGCTTTGAAAATATCTTTGACATGAGTATACCTTTCATGTTACTTGCTGGAACTCTTTCAGTATCATTCTTGGCTCCACCGTTGAGATTTCTATCGCTCCCACTACTCCCTAAACGAAGAGTTGCCAGTTCTCCTTTCAAAGCTTTGATATCTTCAGATGTTGGCACAGCATCCCAGTCCTCTTCCGTGTTTGTCGTAGTGGACCTTGAGCTGCCATTAGAACCACCTGGAATCAATGCTCTGATTGACCCGGGTAGTTCCGATGAGCTGTTGCCAGCAGATGATGTTGCTTGCCTGACCTGCTCAAAGAAGAGGATTTGCACAACCACACGCAAAGGTAGTCTCTCGTTTTGCACCGCATGCATGCACGCATCCACTGACAACTTCCTGCAGTCCACCAATTTGCATATTCTCTTCCTCTCACTCTTGCTTATTCCACCGTGTTCCTATACAGAAAATGACAATCAGTTACAGAGCACAAGAGATTAACGAACTACTACTTTAAGCCTATATTGAGCCGTGGAGTTGGATTGTGATTTTAAGTCTCAACTGAAATGGACTATAAATGAACAAATGTACCTTGTGATTTGTTGGGAATCAACAATTCTACGGATCTCTAACTTCGATAAGAACAATCTTACAGTCAAACACAATCGCATCAAGAAGGAAAGATAACGATATAGTCGACCAAAAACAGTCCAATATGAACAACTTCTTCCTCAAATCTTCATTTTATATCTAGTGACTCTCAATAATATCATAATTATACACATGAAAGTCAATGTTACACAAAATCATGATGGTAAAATTCAATCAACTCACCTTAAGATACATATCGATGGCCCGATAAAGTCCGTCATGTGATGGCCTTTGGAAACTTGAAACCATCTCGGCAAGACTAACAAACTTTGAGACAGGTAAATTTGGATCTCGAGCTATCTCAGTAAGATAGCCCTCTACCAGTTTAGCAACCTTGACCTTTGGAGCATCTGATCCAAAATGTGGGCTTTTACACTCCCGGAATTCAGTTTCCAAAGGAAAAGCGGTCTGAGTGCTTTGTTCATGTGTCACAAATTTCTCAACAAGGCTTTGCACTATATCGACATCATACATTGTTGTTTCCTCAGCTGGGGCTCGAATTAATAGATCAGCCACTGTAGCCTCCTCAAGCTGCTGGCCAATTTTTCTCATCAGTTCATTCCTTTCTTTCTCTCCGCATTCCAACAAAATTGAGGCTCTTAACAACCTAAGCAGGAAACTACAAGGAACGCTACCTTTCTCAGTAGGTAGTAGCCAGAATATGGTTTCTGCAAGTGATTTATACTTGAGTATATCACCACTCTGTACCATACCCTTGTTAAAACTTGGCAATCTTCTCAGGGCATATGCATGCAATGCTTCTCCAATTATATTATCAGAGACTCTTTCTTTTGCCTTAATTGTTGTAATCACCCTCTTATATAAATCTACCTGCAACTCACAGAGATCTTCCACCCACCAATCTTTAGGAACCATATGGGATTTTCGCATACCATTCCAAAGAGGATCCTTTCCATTCTCTGATGGAAGCTTTTTCCTGTTATAGGTGTATGACCAGTCAACTTTGGAAGTATCCATGCATGCCTTTGAAGCTATGGAATCAAGGCAGCGACTGTCCAATTTTAATTCTTCTGACCGTGGAAGAAGAGACTTCATGGTCTGAAGGACAATAATTGAATCTTTCCAACTGCTGAAGATGCTAGAATTGAGAAACACTTCAATCTTGTAGATGAGATTCCCTTTTTCAATAGTTTCATACATTTCAAGATATTCTGCTGCACACCGGGCTGCAACAACATTGTATGCATTGAGAGTTACCGTCATCCCATAACAAAATTTTGCACATATCTCAAAAGCAGCAGGTCCACCAGGAATATCCTGGATGTTAATTTCATCATTGTTCTCATCGCTTGTAGTTGCCACCAGCTTCTGAAGACGCGCACTTTTGGACAGCAACGGAAACTGCAAAATCATTCTAAAATTTAGATCAAAGATTATAGTTTTGATAACCAAATGGTTTAATAACTCTGATAAATTTCAATAATCAATTATGTTCCATGGTAGTTCCAGAAAAGTATGTGACGAACATTAAAGTCTTAGCATTATCCATGATTGCCTGCGTTGTAACAGCAAAGCCAATGTGGAGAGAAATGGCAGATAAATTCACCATATTTGACCCGACAGAAGTATGAAATTACATACACTCGTCTAAAACTAGAATAGGAGATAAGACTTTTACTTTTTCCACATAATCTGTGGGGCATATGCAATTAGTTACCAAAATTGAACCATATCCAATCATGGAATTCATACCTTGTGCAGGTAGAATTTCACATCGCCAACATCAACTATTATGTCGGCTGCCAACTCAGTTGCCACATACCTACAAGATAGAGTGCCTACAATTATATTTCCATCAAAACTAATATACGTACTTTAGGTCAACTTTGAGGAAAAAGAAAAAGGGAAGAGGAGCATATTAGATTTAACAAATAGAGAGAAATGCCAATTGTTAAATTAAGTTGACAGTCCAGAATAGTCTGATAGAGACACAAAAAGAAGCATATTATAGCATGTTTTCTTCTTTTCATGAAAAGATTAGAACAAGTGCCAACATATAACTTGGGAATCAACGGCACTTGATAGCGCAGACTAACCTATTCAAGGTTCACGTTTCGTGAATAACATTTATTGCAATAGACAACAGCCATTGCATAAACATCAAAGTGGAGCCAATGGAGAGTTACAAGCAGCTGTTCTTGTATAATATAGGCATCATTTGAAATGTTCATTATCATTTGAAGCAGCCCAATCCCAATAGGCCACTACCAAAACGTCATTTGGTCTGTAGGTTCTCAAATCTACAGATGAAAACGATGTCAATTTGTGGTGGGGGCTTAGACTGGTTGGACCTTTTGGGCTGGCTTCCCAGGCTCGAGCCCAATCAACCTAGACCGGGCTAAAGATGCCATCCCTAATCTCTAGACAGATTGTTTCTTCACAGAAACCAATAAAACATACCCAACACGATAACTCTCATGTATAATCCATAAAGAGCAGAAGATGTAAAACAAATGCATGTCTCAGCCAGTAACAGTCATTACAAGAGCAACTTAAACTGTTGGCTGAGAAGAGAATCTCAAACTGGTTTTCTGCTCCAACTTATCAAAGCTAATAAGAAATTCCAGAGGCATGAAGCCTAACCCAAAACTAATACGGTTCTCTAAATGCGGTTACATAAAATATGAAAGGTAGACTGAAGAAGGGAAAAACAGAACTGGTAACCATTGAAGGATATGTCTATAGTACCATTAAAACATGGACAAGGAACACAACCAGAAAAGGATTTAACAAAAAAGCTTGTAAACAGAAAAATTAGGTATTAAAAAGCAAAAAGGAAAAATAAACGAGGGCTGAATAAATAATAAAAAATAAATTTATACAATTACTGGCTGGCTGAATACAGATCTCAAACTCACCTAACATTGTCGCCATCAGTCTGAAACGAATCAAGCTTAGATCCAAGTTTCATAAACTTCATCTTGCCCAATATCAGCTCCCTTCAGTTCCTGTCAAATGCCCTAATCCTAACTTTTGTCAACCAATATTCCCAGAAAGCAATTGAAGGCCTAACTTCTGCCAACGATGTTGTTTTCAAGAAGAAGAAGAGTTTCTTTGTCTGACCGAATCTTGCACACAAAACTAGGCCAGAACAGAGGAAGATAGCAAATGAGAAACTAAAGTGAAGTAGTTGCTTCTTTAGTTGGTAACAGCGTCCATGGACCACGGAGAGCGAAGGTTAACTATGTAGATATTGCTTAAAAACTCTGTCAAAACATTTGTATAAACTATAAAGAGAGACACCCCCACTTGCTGAGAGCTGACACCACCACCTTTGTTCAATTGTTTATGTTTCTATGGCTTTTCTTATGCCTATGGTTTCACATAGAAACACACAAACAAGAAACTGTTTGCAGGAGAGAAAATGTCAATAACCAAACCCCAGAATCCACATTCCTTTCATAAATCAAATTCTCTCTTCAATGTATGCTGCAACACCTGCAACGAGACGACATGACATCTAGGTATCAGCTAAGAAACCACCAAAAGAGAGACAAGAAGCATCAAACTTGAAGGTATTTCCAAAAGAAACATTGTACGAGGAGCATGATATCCGACAAATTTGTTCTACAAGTGGTGGTAAATAACAGATCATTTTTATTTTCTTAATAAATAAAATGGAGCTTAAACAGTAAGTATAGGAATCAGAGTCAAGATGACGCACAAATCAGCACAGAACGCACTTAACTTTTCTACGAACAAAAAGAACCAAAATCTCACTACCCAACAATGTTTTTCTTGTGTCATTTAATAACCAACTTCAAGAATTGGAAAACATACAATATAAGAAATGGTATCAGTAAATTCTGAAGAGTTTTGTCCGATTTGTGCCGAAGCAAAATAACCAACAAGAAGTTACGAAGGAACAGACAGGTAACCAAAACCCAGTCAGATTGAAGCAGAACAAGGTCTACTGATTACATTTGAATGAAAATCTCGCCAAATCTGCTAAGAAAGACATCAAAGAAGCGTTGAAAGCATGTCGATAGAAATTCTAATACTTCACCTTAGAGATATTAATCCAGAAGCCACCGAAGGATGCATTATAAGCAAGCACCTTCTCAATCTTATCACTTTGAAAAAGCAAAGAGGGAATCAAATAAGCATCGCAAGAGGCAACTCGCAAGTAACAGAACAATAAGAGAAGACAACACAACACAACACAACGTTCGGTGCATGAGAAGCACTATTACCTGCAGGACAAAACCCAAATGGAGGTAACCCCACAAACTACAAATAACACCCAACAAATCCAAAAAACTTCACATCAAAAGGGTGAGCTGTTTCTCATCCTTGACAGCCACCAATGCCTCTAGACCCACAAAAAGCCAAATCTCAGAATGTTCCCTCACCTCTCTATCTCTATCTCTCCCAACTCCTTTGAATCAGCACCGCCCCACAACCAATATCACCACCAGCACCACCACTAAAACCAGTAAACCACCACTTATCCTCTCATTCCTTCCACCACAAACTCAAAAAGATCAAAACTTTGTAATTGCGTATCAACAAAGGCGATCTTTTTATGTTTCACTTTAACAGCAACGAAACAAAACACCTTTACTTTCATTATTAGAAAGTAAAAGCAGTGAGGTTTCTTTCAACAGACAAAGACGGAACCCAAAAACCAAGAGACCCCACACGCCCCTCAGCGCTACTTTGATCTGTACAAAGGGTCTCTCTCTCCCAATGTAATGCACGCCAATCTGACATGCACAACATTGGTGTTTCCCTTATCAAGTACAAAACTGACTCGTAAGACTTTATCTTTTGGTTTTTTAAAGCTTTGTGTTGTATAAATTTTAAAAGCATTTCGTAGTGACAGAGAGTGGGAGCGAGAGCGTTGCAGGAACAGCCCCTTGTTTACGAGAAAACCATCCATTCATCCCCCTCTGCCTCTGCTCTCGTATTACTTTCCTTTAAATAATCATCCGTCGTGCATCTCATTTATTTTCCTTTTAACATTTTAACTAATTTTTAAAAAATCTTTATCTCAATAATAAAATTTATTTTTAAAATAATTTCTCTTATATTTCAATTAAATTAATAATAATAAAATTAACATTATACATAACAGCAATGCAGCAACAATCTAATAAATATCCTACTCACTCGAAGAGAAACGTTTTCAAGTTGAATTTTAATAATTTAGATTAAGTTTAAATTTTAAATGGAATTATTTTGTTGTAAATATTTAATTATTTTACATTTATAAGTTCATCGTTACTATTTTTAAAATTTTGAAAACAACTTCTTTATTAATTAGAAGGAAAGTTGTATATTACTTAACGTATCAGCCAGAGTTTTACTAGATTGTTGTTGTTATATTATTTTTTATGAAATTTTAATAATTTTTTCTTTCTTACTATAAAAGGATAAAAGACATAATTTATGTTTTTTTGAAAAAATTCTAAATTTTTAACATTATAAAAAGAAAATTTTGAAGATTTTTTAATAATTGAAATTATTAAAAAATCTTCAAAATTTTCTTTTTATAATGTTAAAAATTTAGAATTTTTTCAAAAAAGCATAAATTATGTCTTTTATCCTTTTATAGTAAGAAAGAAAAAATTATTATAAATTTATAAAAATAAGGATTAATTACTAAAAAACCCAAACTTTCGTCAAAATTTCAATTATAACCAAACTTTAAAAAGTAACAATAAAATGCCCAAATTTTTATTTTATTTTTCAATTCTAACCTGAACTTCAAAAAATAGCAATAAAATGCTTAAACTTTCATTTTTTTCAGTTATATTCTGATTTTAGTATTTCCGTTAAGTTTATTGACGTGACTTGTCAAATGTTTTAAAAACCTTAACTATTAATACATGTAAGTCAAAATTAACACAACAAATGAAGATTAATAAAAAGACGTCATTTAATCATATAATTAAAACGAGATCATTGTTTAAAAATGATCTAAATCAGATTACACAGCTCCAATGACTTTACGTTTCGATTCCAGTTTTCTCCTTCATTTTCAGTTTATTCTCCCGATGCCCTCATCCTTCGATTTTCAGATTACGCAGTTTCGATGCTCTTACATTAAGGACATTTGGAGAACAAATTAAAAACGAAAAGCTTACTTATACAGTATGTTCTAATGCGAGAGTAGATTAGAGCCTCAGAAGAACAAACAAAAAACAAAATGTTTAGAGCATCAGGAGAACAACAGATAACGTCGGGCTAGAATTGAAAAAATTTGAAAGTTTAAATATTTTATTGTTACTATTTTAAGTTTGGGCTATAATTGAAAAAAATTAAAAATTTTGACGTTTTATCGCTACTTTTTAAAGTTCAGATTATAATTGAAAATTTTACGAAAATTTGATATTTTTCTGATAATTAACCCTAAAAACAAATACTAACCAATTTCTAATAAATTACTTTTAAGTTTGTATGTTTTTTAATTTAAAAAAGAAGCAAATACAACACAAATAATTGAAAATGTCACCTCATGGATTGCTTATAAATAGCTACATTTGTCCATTTCATTGACAAAAACATCTTTAATCTTGAACTAGTGGACAACCCTTTTTCTCTTATCCAATCATATATATTGTATTCCCTTCACCACCTCACATGCAATTGGTCCAATCTATTGCTATCCCATGCATATGCCCATCTAATATTACATACAAATATTTGGAATTTTGTAATGTCTATAAATTAAATATAATATTTTGTGCAATCAAAATTTAGTAATAATGTCAAGAGTTTTTTTATATTACAAAGTAAAAAACATTATTAAATGTTTGAATAAGGACTATTTTGTGAAGAAATACTAACATAAGGATTAACTTATAAATGTCAAAAATGTATGGTCTCTTTAAAATAATAGCAAGACAGAAATTTGGGTCACAATCTTTCGAAAGATCCCTTCCACGAGCATTGGTCGGTTGGGGGCAAGTTCCTGCAAGTCTTGGTGTTTAATGTTAGATATAGGGGCTTTCAAAGGTCAAAGGATTAATTAAATTATGACACAAACCAATATTAGCAACAATTCATGTGTATGTGCTTGTGGAAACTCAGAACCTCCTCCTACATTGTCCTTAAGTGGGACCTTTCTAAGGTCAACACATACCAAACCTACATTACTATTAGATCTTTTATAAAATGTTACATTTTTAATAATTGTTTAGAAATTATAATTGATACATAATTTATAACGTTTAAAGCGAAGCTTCTATGTTTAACGCAAAAGCAAATCGTTTGAAATAAAGGGCAAAAACATATATCGCGTTCTCCCTCTTCGCACAACCCTACCAAATTAGGGTAGAATGTTCAGCAATCTTTCATCCGGGTGCATCGAGGGGGAAGCAGCTCTATGACTATCTTGTGTTTTATAACAGGTGATGTGATCTGAATTTTGTATTCACAACTTAATAAAAGCATTGATCTAACGACAAATTCCAGAGAAAGAAGCTTTATGTTATTAAAAATGATGTTATCATGCGATGCACATGATACAGATTCAGATGCTGCGTTGATTGCAGCGGGAATTATTAGCTGTGGAGGACCATGAGTTAATCACGACAGTCCATAACTCTGAAGTGCTAACTTCGAAAACATGATCTTTGGCGTTCAAGAAGTAATCTAACGACGGTATAAGAAGCTTCTAATACAACATCAAATTTTCGAAGGAGCAAGGTTAGCAAATTAGACCTTATATTATTTTAGTGTCTGCTTGGTTCAACTTTTAGGGAGTGAAAAAGTACTTTTTTTCACTGCAAAGTTATTTTTAAGAAAAATAAGTGTTTGGCCTTAAAATCCAAAAGTAGATTTTTAATAGAAATGACGTTTTTAAAAGTTAAAGTACAACTTTTTAATAAGCTTAAATTTGGAACTTTTCAAAAAAGTTTTACTGACAAAAATTCTACCAGTATAAACCCATTCAAACAGACACTTAATCTTAGATTATGCAAAACGTGAGCTACTTAATACAATTAGTTTAATTCTATTATAATTAAATGAAAATTTTCAAATTTTATGATTTAATCAATGTTTTAAAAAGTAATTCGAAAGTTAAACCGGTATAAGGCAAGAGATTTAAGGTTTAAAAAGTTTCACCGATACTAGACAGTTACGAAATCGGTTAAAAATTAATAAAATTAAAAAATAAAAATAAAAATAAAAGAAATTGTCTTATTAAAAAAATTTAAAGTTTAATTAAAAATGAGACTGTTAAATAAAAATTACTTTTGATTTATAAAATTGATTAATTTACGAAATTGACTGATTAATTAATAAACTAGTCAATTTTAAAATAAATATTATTAAAAGAAACCGACCCGAAAAATTAAAAGCCAAATCGAAATACTGAACGATTCAAAATTTTTATGGTTGAACTAGCTGTATCAATTGGTTTTTTTAATTATTAGATTTAATAAATTATTATCTTATTTCAATGATTTAGCCGATAACTTTTCAAAAGAGAATGCTTGCTAATTTCCTTGACTTGAGGTCAAATCTTGATATTATTCTGAACTAAATACTCTTTATCTTGGTATTACTAGTTAAGCTCCTCTCACTGAGCAAACTATAAAACGCAACCATGATGCTCAGAACAGTCCAAATGAAACCTAACATCAATCCTTGAGCCATAGTCCACTGGAATAAATAACAAAGAAGCTTAGCTTTACACAATTCTTTATACCCTTGTTTCTCGTTCTCTGCACTTAGTGACATAAGTCATTATGTCACAAGATGTCATGGATTCTTAAATTGAATCCAGGATTTGGGTTCAGACTCTTCCTCCGTACACTGTTTTCAGAAAAAAGAATCAACCAAATTAGGTCTAATCTAAAGCGGTTTAATATCATAACCCCATACTTAACTCTCTTGGCATGATAGTTACATCAAACCTAATAATCATACGTCCTTCAATCCGGTAAAGTAAGTGGTCCAAACCCATAAAACTAGGCTTTTTGTATAAAGTTTTAAAAGCTTTTCTTTATTTTTTCAAGTGGCAAGTACCTACAGGAATCAGGATTCAGGAATCAGGAGCCCATGGCTTTGGTCTAATCAAAGGACAGATCACTCATCATAGCTCTTCCTGAAAGTCGCATGAACCATCAATTCTGAAGATATATTGAATAGAAAGAGATATTGCACGTACGAATTGGTATTAGTGTTAGTGTATTGATCATACAAGAGAAGGCGACATGCCAGGGTGCAGTCAAGATGCTGTCTTACTCTTAGCGGGCTTTACAGTGGCTCTATTCTGAAAAGCATAGCTTGGAAGGGGTCAGTCCTTAGGAATACTGGGCTTTGACAATAAACTTTGCAGGGCCTCCCTGCATATGTTGTAAGCCGTGAATTTGTATACTTGTTCCATGCAATAGAATTTGTATTTGTATTTATTAATTAATATCTTATAAGAGATTAAAATAAAAAATCTACTTAATGCATTAAAAAATAATTTACATTTAAGTTTTTAATATTGTAATAAAATATAAAATATTCACATTAATAATTAAAAATAAGAAATAAAAATAAATAATATAAAATTTTAAGTATCATATGATGTCGACGAAGTTGCTTTCTATCATGTTATATGAGCATCCATTCATCTAGTAGATCAATGAATAGATGCTCTGTGTCAGATCAGAATAATGGGTTCAGCTGTTCCCCCTCAGTAGAGCATGAGATCCATGATTCTCTTCATAGAAACGAGCTTTAAAACTATTTTCAGGCTTCGATATAGAATTCAAGCTTCACAGCCCGACCCCAAACTTTAAACGATCAATCAAAACCACACTGTCATTAAATTGACGTCATTTTGATGATACTTCATCAGGTTTTGGACTCATATAGGCCTAAAAAGAGTCAGGTTCGCCTAGGCCCATTGCCGCCACTCTGTCGCCAAGTAAAGCAAATGAGAAACTAAATCCCAGAGAAAAGGTCTGAAGGAACACAATCTCCTGTCAAATTGTACTTTACAGGGCCTAGAGAGTGTGTATAATCCATAAATTCTACAGTCATTGTTGCTTTACAGCTCCATATCAAAAGAAGAGAAGGAAGGGACAATAAATACTGTCGTGAACTATCAATCCTGGCAATGAATAGGCATCATGAGACTGGATATTGGTCACAAAGTAGGAGTTCCAGTTCCAGGCCACCTGTCACTTATGCAAAACACAGGATGTTGCATACAAACAAGAAGCAGGAGAGGATCAAAAACAGAAAGTTACCGCGGGTTAGGATAAAAAGAAATGCATAGCATACAAGAAGAGTCTTTCAACAATTTGTTCATTAAAGTTCATGTGATTACAATAGTTGGAACAAAACAAAATATCCAAAATCAACTCCCTGCATCTTATCTATTGAGGCATTAACTGTAATACAACCAAACCATGCATGGTCCATTCACCAACTTCTGATGATACCGTCTAGTAGTAGAGAACGAAGCGACAGTGAAGAAAACCTGTAAAGACATTTACTAGATTCATGTTAAGAGCGGACACACCAAGGTCTTCATGGCAATAACTAACCACAAATAAGATGTTAACTAACAAAACAGAGTTAAGGCCTCAAAAGCTTACTAGGGTCAGCATTGATGAGCATTGCGGTTCCTCCAAAGCTGCAAGTACCGCCATTTTTCTTGGTGTTTTGCCAGTAACTGTTAAAAGCATAAGAAGCATGAGCGACAACTGTATCAGGATAAAAGCAGCTTCCATTTGGCTTGATCTCCTCACAGTTAGCTCCACCCTCACCACAAGCATAGTCCATTGCCTCCTGTAATGTTTCAGCAGGAACACTAGGCTTAGCCACGCACCATAGCTTCTGAACAAACCCTGACTGTGGAGAAGGGGCCATGTTACCAGTCGGGTCGCATGGAGGTGAAGAATGACCGAATGGTGCAGTCGCTGGAACCAGAAATGGAGGCTGCTCAGGGGCTACAGGGTAGTCCATTGGAGGTGGAGAGTTGATAGGAAAGGATGTTGGTGGTGGATACGTGAGACGAGGCACAGTTAATGGAGGTTGAGAGGCAACATGGGATAGTGGGGGATGAGGTTTTTTGGCTACATTTGCAGGCACAGAGAAGCCATTTGAGGTATGAAGTGGAGAATGAGATATTTCAGGCAATGGACTTGGTCTTGCTGGAAATGGTTCTACCGTCTTGGCATCTATCGATAAGAGCTTTCTGTTCACATGTTTTACCTGTTCGGGATCGGTGACAATTACATTGACCTTGTTCAGGCTCAAAGATCCAACCTTTTTGACAAACTCCATGGAAGAAGACACCAGGGTTACAGTTTCATCTGATAAAGGTGAGAAATGCAGAGGTAGATTTACGGTGTACGTAGAGTTTGTCCTGTGGAGAAACTCCAGCAGAGGTTTCGTAAATTTCTCAGCTAAATCATCTTTCCAAATAGTTAAGTCCTGGTCAAAACAGTTGGAAGAGATTGCTGTTGAGACTTTGATCTCTGTCTCCAAACCCCACCTTGTAAGGGAGTAATGAAGGTTCTTCAGAGAAGGAAGGATCAGATGAAATCTCGTATCATGACCATTTTGGCATTGGATAGCCTCATCAACAACAATGGTGGTGATTTTGGTAGTAGGAAAGTAAGCCAGAACATGAGTTTTGAGCCAACTCTCAGCCTCCAAAACGTTGTTAGATACCCTGTTGATATCTCCATCTCTCACAGACACAGCTAAAGGATGAACAGAGTGAGCCTCACGAGTTGTGTCATGGATATTCAGAACTTGAAAACTTTCTTGACCTGCGCCTGCAAAAATTAAGGAAACGACAATGGCTTCAAAACAATAGCAAAAGCAGAGTAATACCAGTACAAGAAACCATCAAATGACATAAAAATCGAAGCATTGTGGCTCATATGAACACACAACATTTTACCAGTAAGACCCAGAAAACAGAGGAGGAAGAGGATGAAGAACAACCCCATCTTCAACATTTCACGTTTCAGAAGTCCAAATATAAATCAGGTAAAAAGGACCCAAAGCCTACGCGTTACACTTGCACACTACTACTGCAACACTGCTAGAAGCTAAAACGCACTCACTCTCTCACTCTTTTCCTGTCATGCAAGTTTTCTCTGCAAGCTCACAACACAGACAATGTAGGGTCGCTGCTCTAGGCTCTGCAAAAAGTTCTGTTCATGATCAGCTCTGGCACGGTCTCCACAGAATTACCTATTTAGATTGTTGTGTGTTGGGACTCAATATTGCCAAGCAAGTTACTTACCAAGACCAACCAAAACTTGGAAAAGGGTCAAGCCATGAAATGTCCTTGTGCTTGAAATGTTCCTATAAATCCTCGGGGAACGTGGCACAAGAACAGAGAACAGGTGTGGGAAGCGTGAGCTCTGAAGATTCCGATACCGAGCCAAAGGTACACACAATTTTTTTTTTTTTTTGATTATATTAGGTATCTCAGCTTAGCCGGACTAATCCTAAGCCTCTAAGACCCTACCCCAAGAACCCTAGAGGATGTAAATCTGGAACTCCAAGACTCCTCAGGTTCCTACGTAGCCTATACATTTCTGCGCACAAGGAATCGTCACATACTTGATTGGTCAACTGCTGATTGATCGCTGGCCCCCTACTCAGCATCAGGTTCCCAGCAGCCTCAGGTTCCCTAGTAGCTTCAACTCTCACACTGCCGCTGGAAGCGAGACGTCCATAATTGATCCGATCAAGGAGCTATACCCAGGGGGCTAGAGGATCATCAATAGGACAAATTCCTATTTCTCCTCATTTAGCGTGACTCGAACTCAAGACCTCCCTTTTTAAAGGAGAGCCTTAAGTGAGGAGTTAAAGCCATTAGGCCACTCCTCGTTGTCATCTTATCTCTTACTCTTGTTTTTATTTTATGTGATTCCAACAGACTTGCGGAGCCAAGCTACGAATGCTGTATTGAAATTATTACGGATATTAGTCTTGTTATAATATAATATTGATATTGGTTAATATTAGATATTATTTTAAAATTATAAATTATTTTTAATTTTATGCATTTTAAATTTAGTTCTTATAAGAAAATAATTATATAATTATATATTGTATTTAAATATTCGGTTTTTCAGTGTATCAGCTTAAACTTTTGCCAAAAAGACGTGTTTTATTTTATTTGATTAAGTATTGATCAGGCCAAATAGAATCAGGTCTTTTATAGCCTTTTGAAATTAAATACAAAAAAAATCAATAAGGTGATTTATTTAACAAAATATTTTTTTATCTTATTTATTTTCAGATCAAATATGAAGAGGTTTCTCAATAATAATAAAAATATAACAATAACATTAATAAAAGTTTAATTGGATAATATGAAGTAGATATTTTACAATATAAATTTTATAACAAATTACAAAATTTTATATTTGTTTGATTAATTAAATTTAACTATGATATGTAAAATTATGATTTCGTTTTAAAATTCTTTTAATTAAAATGTAAATTAAAGTTTTTCATGTTTACATTTTAAAAGTATTTTGTGTTTAATATATTTTATTCAATATTTATATAAATGTTATTAAATTTAAAAATGAAATGTGGAGCTGTATATCAAGTTCAAACTTATTAATAAATTGAGCTTAATAATAAGGCATATTTTTTTAAAACTGTATTAAAATTTTAATTAACCAAGAAAACTTACGATATCATATATTGTTATAAGTAAAAACACAATTGAACTTGAAAATCTTTACAATCAAGTGAGTACATCTATTTGTAATTAGGATTCTCCTTAGATAAATGATATAACAACGCAAATTAACATACTAAAATTTTTAGTTACTGATTTTTGTTGCAAGGAACGACAAGTTCGTGAGTTCATGAAGTACCGACAATCAATTTCCTTCGGTTTCAGGACTTACCTTTCAATCAATGCCTTGCAAGTCCATGTATTAACTAGTTCATCCTATACCATATAAAAAGTCAAATCGTCTATTTAGAGATAACCATATTTCTCTCAGACTTTCATGTGTATATTTGTCTCCTAGGTTAATCACTCCTAAATGATTATTGTGCCTAAAGTGACAATGGTGTGAAGAAAGTCATATCAACATGGGTAAAGAAATCTTTTTATGTTCCTGATGTGTGTGCATCTTATCTTAGTCCTCTACATTGGAATAGACTGAAGGCTTTGGAACCTGATCAATTATATGGATTGAATCAGCACACAGCAATGACAGCATGGAACAAATAAATCAGAATAAAGAAGCAAAAAAGGGCAACGATATTAACTAGGTTTATATGATTAACTAACATGACTAATAAGGAAATGCATTTTTAGGTAATCTCAGTGCAACCATGCAATCGTAGCCTTAATCTGCACAAAAATAGTTGGACCATTCGGACATTGAACAAAATTTAACTTATTTAATCATTCTAAACAAATCAATGACCAAGTAAAAATTGTTGCTTCAAACTTGTCCTTCAAGAAGCATTACAACGCAGAAGGGTTTTAGCGACGAAATATAACGTCACTGAAAGAAACAAAATTGTAGCAAAAAAGTATTTAGCGACGAAAAAAATTGTCAAACAAATGGTCCAAAAAGCCTAGTAGCAAAATATTATCTACAACGTTTTAAAGAAATAGTCACCTAAAATATTTTGCTACAATCATCACTTCATTGCTAATAAGAATAGGAGACAAGAGGAGAAATAGTCGCAGATCACTTATTGTCACGTTTAATTTTGGTAGTTAAAGGTAATTAGTTTTGTTAACGTAGGCGTATGTAATAATGTTTACTGACGATTTATTTTCATATTAGAATATGTTTAGCTACGAAATTTAAAGCTTTTGCCAAAAATACTTGTGTTTTATTTGATTAGCTATTCATATAAGAAAATAACAAACTTTATAAATTAAATTGAAACTACCAAAGCATTAAAAAAATTTAATGTTGAGTTTAACTTATATAATAAATTAATTTACCTAATAAATATAAAGAATAACATAAAATATTAAAATGCTAAAGCAAGTAATCTTTTTCCTAAAATTTATATTATCATGTTTGAATCATTTTTTTAGTAGTTAGGAAAGTAAAAACTTTTCTAATCTGAGAAAAGTAGTAGCACTTTACTTGGATTCTAAATCCCACCACCTCCTTGGTATTTATATTACTTTCTTCAGGAATTATTTAATCTAAAATATACACTAGCCAATTCAACTTTTTCTTATCTCTCAACTTTACTACAACTCTTTTATAATAATAAGGAATTTAATAATAATAATAATAATAATAATAATAATAATAATAATAATAATAATAATAATAATAAT
>JAOTAY010000191.1:3601446-3630493 GCA_025629805.1 Erythroxylum baracoense | reverse complement strand
GTACAAGTATTGATTTAGAATTTTTGGAGAATTTTAGGGAATTTTCTAAAATTTGGGGTAAGGCGATAAGGAAGTAAAGAAGATGGTAGGGCAAAGACTAGGGATAAAAGAGTAAAAAATAAATATGATAAAAACTTAGATTAGAATGAAAACTTGATACCCACCCCTCTTGGTGGTTTAGTAAATTCTCAAATTTAATGGGATAAATTCATTCCCCTGGAATTGAAAACCTCAAAATAAACACAGTATTTTACAATTATTCTATTCCTTCATTCCCAAACTCTCAAACCAAACGCCCTCTTAAACGCCACACTTCAATGCATCGTATGTTACAAAAATTTTTTGCATACCACAAACTTAGGGGAGTTTGATTCTATTTATATTTTTATATTGTACGTTTTAGTTTTTATTTTTAATTTTTTGTTTATGTTTTTCTTTTAAATAAAAACAAAAGCTTGTTTGGTTAGTAATTTTAATGTTGTTATATTTTTATCAGTAATAATAATTACATATTAGATAAAGCTGAAAGATAAAATTATTTTTAATTAAATAAATTTGTTTAATCTCTTATATAATATTTATTTCAATATTATGCTATTTTAACAAAATAAATAATGTAAAAATTAATATTTATTTGAAATATATTTTAATTATTAAATCAAATCTTATTTGAATATTTGCATATTTTAAATTTAATTATATTTATTTATAATTATTAAAATTTAACTACATATAATTTAATTACAAAAATTAAATTAAATTAAATTATTTATAATTTTTATTGATAATTAATTTTAATTTATTAAATATATACTTTTGAATTAAATTGTTCATAATTTTTTATTAAAATTTAAATAATTAAATAATATATTAAGTAATAGTAAATCAGATTATGAAAAAAACAAAAATAGGAAACAAATACTATTTTTTTTGTTTTCATAAATTTTAAAAACTCAAAGAAACCAAAATCAAAACCAGAAATTAAAAACTCATACAAACAATTTTTTTTACTAAATTTGAAAAAAAACACAAAAAACAAAAAATAAAAATAAAAATAAATACCCTCTTAAAATTTGGGGGATAAGGGTTGTAAAATTAGAGTATATTTAGGTGTTTGATTCCACTTTTTATTCTTAACTTTATAAATTATAAGTAAACGATTTAATAGATCATAAAAAATTTATTAAACAAGTAAAAGTTTGTCAATTTATTTACAAATTTTATTTATTTATTTATTATTATTATTATTAAAATTTAATATTGTTATCTAAAATATATCTCATAAATAACTATTTAAAAATTAAAATTAAAATATGATTAAAAGAAATTATATCCTTTCTTATAGAAACTTTTGAAATTTGATTAAAATTTGTTAAAGAAAAATTAATTAATTGTTTTTAACATTAAGAATTATTAAACTGAAAGTTAAAAATTGAATTAAAAAATTAAAAATTTTTACTATGAAACGGCCGAATTGATTGAGTTTTTAAATCCAATACTCATATTATAACAATTTTCAGAAAGAAGAGTTAATCACTACATGCTATCTCATTTCTTATTATAATACTAAGCTAAGGACATGGTGTTGTCGCTTGTTTTCTTGTTCGTGTGTTAACTTCTCAGAGTGGTGGAGTCCAGTAATGGCGAGTGTAGCTGGTGTAGTAGTAACCAGACATGAATCTGCCGTTTCATAAATAGGCCAATGAATTGTCAATGCGTGCCAGATTTTGCAATACAAAAAGTAACGACACTTCGAACTTAGTAGTTAAGAATTTCCCATTTGTGCCAAGTGTTTGAAAGGGAGTTAGTGTTTCTTACACTTCCTTCTATTTAATTAACATGATATAGTTGCGACATGGAACATGTTTACAAACCCTTTATGGACGGTTTAGTTGCATTTGTGTCTCAAATACCACCTTAAAGAAACATCCTCAAGGTATCATGTTTAAATGTCTTCATAAATAGTGTAAAAGATTTTAAAAAGTTTCATATAAATATCTTAATATTTATAATTTTGGAGAAAATTTCTTTCATTTTTCAGTTTTTCATAAAAAATATTGTTTAAAATTTTAATTAAAAATAAAGATGAAATATGCGCGTTATAAATTTCAAATGTAAACTGATCAAACGTCACCAATATGATAACTCAACTTAATTTCTTAACCAAGCTCTGATTAATTAAATTAAATTTAAATTAATTATAATAAATTATTAATTTAAATCAAATTTAATTAGTTTGATTTGAGTTTTAAAATTTAGTTTAATCACTAAATAAACATCATTGATTAATACAGGTATTTTTAAAAATATTAAACGAATCAGTAACTCAAAATTGAACCATGAATTCGATTTAATTAATATTTATAAATTTAATCTCTATCTCGCCTTTTAGGGGGTAGTCGAGTTGGTAGAGTGAGAGATATGGGGCCAAAAGGTCTCGTGTCAAAATCTCCCTACTTATAGTATCTCAATCGAGCCTATCATACAAAACTTGCCTACTGCAAAATACTTAGTTGGCGTGATTTATAGGCTATTACGTTAATTAGGAAATTTATCCGATACACATCCAAAAGATAACGACTATTGTTCCTCCATTTAAAAAAAAAATCTCTATCTCTCTTATATCATCTTTTTTATTATTAAAATGAAAAACAACTCCTAACCACAATTCAAAATTCAGACAATGGAATTACTGAACTGCATGAGTTGAGGGCCTTAGATGTCTTTTTTCCGATAGTTGAGGGCTTTAGATGTCTTTTTAGCAACTCACTAATTACTTGTACGGAAACTAATACTATTGTTAACGAGTAGTTATAATCGTTTAAGTAAGGAGATTAGCATCTCTAAAAACAGTTACCTTATTGCTTATTATTTAACAATATTTGGATACCCTTTACGAACCAGACAAAACTAGTGAAAGAGCGTGTGTAAAGAATGAAGATAGAATGGACCAACGTTGTCTTTGCATGGTAGTGGAAGTCCGTTCACGAATAGGTTGTCCAATAAAGAGGAAAAAGTCTTACATAAAAGCTAAAAAGCATATGCTCCATAGCGTGTGCATGTCTCCCCCAGTACTACAGTAACTTTCGGGGAGGTCGGTGGGTGGAACTATCTTAGCTAACGCCAACAAAGTTCAATGATGAGGGTAAAATGTGGTAAGTAAAATCTTCTGTTTTATTTATTTTATATTAAATTTATTTTATACATTTTAATAAAATATTATAAAAATATTATAATTGAAATAAGAGATCTGATTTTTTAAAGTGGAAGCAATACATTAACTCTCAACTCTAATTATTATTTTTTAATTAGGTTATTTGAAAACAATTTTTTTATTATTTAGAGATAATATTGTGTATTGTTGAACTTTCTCGTATTTCTCGTGTTGGCAGAATTTTTATTAAGTTGTTGTTGTTATTATATATTATTTTAATAAGGTTGAAAATTTTTGAAATCGAATTAAAAATTTAAGCATAGACTGAAAATTTAAAAAAAAACTATTAAATGCATTTTTTTAAATTTACAATTAAAATAATACAATTGAAATTTGTTAAATTGTGGGATGTTTTTCAGGTGCATAACATTATTGGAAAGCCCCCACCAATGAGGTGTTCGACCTTTCAATCAATTATTCATACCTAACTTTGAAACTACTGCATAAAACTCCAAAGAAAGCCAAGAATAATCGAAAACTCCGTACATTCATAACAAAAATAGTGTGTGGCTTGACAACTAGGAGTTGGCCTAATGACTTTAGTTTCTCACATAAGGCTCTCATTTACAGGAGGTCTTAAATTCGAGTCACGTCAAAGGAGGAGAAATAGAAAATTTGTCCTATTGATGATCCTCTAGTCTCCTGGGTAAAGCTCCTTGATCGGATCAATTACGGATGCCTCGCTTCAAGAGACAATGTGGGAGTTCAAGCTACTAGGAAACATGAGGTTGTTGGGAACCTGATGCTGAGTGGAGCCAGCGATCAATCAGCAGTTGACCAATCAAGTATGTGACGGCTCCTTGTACGCAGAAGTGTACAGGCTACGTAAGAACCTGAGGGATCTTGGAGTTTCAGATTTACATCCTCTAAGATTCTTAGGGTGGGGCCTTAGAGACTTAGGATTAGTCCGACTAAATCGGAATACTTAATGTAATAAAAAAAAAATGTGTGGCTTTTCTAACAGCGACGTTCCTACCATCCATTGGTTTTTCCAGATCTTGGTGCAGAAGTCATCGGCAAAATGCATAGTCTTTATCTGAGATGGAGATGTGTGGTTGGAGTTTTAGGATGCTGTGGACGTGACTGTACAGAATCTTAACTTATGAAAAGCAAACCAATGGCAAGCTTAACGGCACTAAATAAAAAGTGATAAATATACACTGCGCCTCGATCTAAACTAAAGTTCATTAAAAAAGAACTCTATTTTTAAACGGAATTGGACAGTTAAGGACATGGGGATCATCATTTGATTTCAGAATGGAAGGGCAATTTCGTCATTTGGTCCGTAAAGAGACAGCAAAGTAGATTCTATTTGTACACGTGTCATTCTCGTAAATACAACTAAATACTTGGTAAATAAATAACGGTGGCAAAGTGGAAAAATAGAAAATTAATAAATGAGGAAATGCGGCTGATGACGTCAGCAAATCGGAGCATCCAGATCTTGCAGCCAAAAGAAGCTTCAAGTCTTGCTTTACGGACCAAGTGTTAAATCTGTCTCTTTCTCTCTCTTTCCCAGAAAATTTTCAGGGAGAAAGAAAATCCAGAGACAGAGAGATGAATTTGGTGAACTCGAAAGTAGTGAAGAACAAGAACTCATCATGAATGCCTATCATCGTTACCATTTCATTTTCTTTCCGATTCTGTTGCTACTACCGTTGACAATCTCTTGTTTAGAAAACCCTCTGTTCGCTACAATTCAGAGAAGAATTCTACACCAACCGTTGTTTCCTGCCAACTCCGCCCCACCACCCGACGCCGACCAGTCCTTAACCCCACCTCCACCTCCACCGCCTGACCCCACCGTGTTCCCCACCCCGGACCAACCATTTTTCCCGGAGGTCCCAGCCGCACCAAATTCTGACCAGAGTCAACCGCCGCCAACAGCAGCAAGCACCACCAATGGGACCGCGATACCAATCCCAGCCGCAACACAACCAGCGAAACCTGCGAAGAAAGTGGCAATCGCTGTCTCTGTCGGTATCGTCACTCTCGGAATGTTATCTGCTCTTGCTTTTTTTTTGTATCGCCACAGAGTTAAGCATCCAAGAGAGACTCAAAAGCTTGTTGGACCAAATTCTCAGACGTTCCCTGACGAATCACGAGTGCCCGCCTCGAGTTTCTTGTACATTGGCACTGTGGAGCCCAGCACAACGTCGGTGGGTGAAGTTAACGAAGCAGCGAATACGTCGCCGTATCGCAAACTGAACTCTATCAAGAGATCTGAGCGATATAGGCCTAGTCCTGAGTTGCAACCACTGCCACCATTGCCTAAACCTCCTTCCCACGATAATTCTCCTTCGTCAATGTCGTCTTCCGACGAGGAGAGTCGTGAGACGGCGTTTTATACCCCACAGGGCTCGTCGGTGAGCAATGATGTTGACGGGTACTACATGCCTGTTTCGGTGAGGTCTGTTAATGGTAGTAGAAATGATGCTCATGCTCATACTAATAGTTCGTTTCCTAACTCTCGAAGAACGTCTCCGAGGTCGAGATTTCCGGCAGTATCATCGCCGGAAATGAAGCAACCGTCTCCGCCTGTCTCACCGCCCCCTGTGATTTCACGGCAGGACAAACTTCATGATACTATGCCAACTAGTTCTTATGTTCACTGTAGGCCAAAATTCTCAGGGCCGCCACCACCGCCTAATATGGCTCTTCTCCGATCAATAAACAGCCAACAATCAAGTAGAATTCCGACACCTCCACCGCCGCCTCCGCCTCCAGCTCCTCCTCCTCCGCCTATACCGCCTGCAGTATCAACGCCGATGAAGGTTGGATCTTTCGAAACATCTAAATCAAGTGTGTCGTCGATGCCAAGTAAGGTATCTGGGAAGCCGCAGTCTTGGACTCCTACCCCAAAAGTCAGTTCCACGACTGAAACTAAAAGCCCTGTTGAACAACTTAGTAATGGAGCAAGTTCATCGGAGAGGAATGATCCCGATGAAAATGACGGAATCAAGCCCAGGTTAAAGCCGCTGCATTGGGACAAAGTGAGGGCAACATCCGACAGAGCCACAGTTTGGGACCAGCTCAAATCCAGCTCCTTTCAGTGAGTAACATGAAACTTGTTTCCCTAGTTAATAAGTTTGATTCCCGGAGGAATTTAGAGTCATAGTAATTGATGTTATTGATTATGGATGGTTATTAAATTTCTTGGCAGATTAAACGAGGACATGATGGAGAGTCTTTTTGGATGCAATTCTGCAAATTCTGTCCCGAAAGAACCTACAAGAAGATCGGTTCTACCTCCTGTTGAGCATGAAAACAGAGTGTTGGATCCAAAAAAGTCACAGAACATAGCAATTTTGTTAAGAGCACTGAATGTGACGCGAGATGAAGTCTCTGAAGCTCTGTTAGATGGTATGTAGTATTGCTATTTTCTGTTCAGATCATCTATTAAGCTTCATAATCATAACCTGCTAACCTGTCTAAAGAAACTAGGATAAAAGCAAAACTAATAGAATCGTACTGCATATCTTCTTGGAAAAGTATGGCTAACCCATAAATTCAGGGGCGTTGATGTCTTTGTCACTCCGTGAATTATGCACAAGAGACTAGAAAGTGCAAATTACTATGATACCTAATAGACTGTACTGTTCATGTCCCCCAATCCCGTGGACTACTGTGCTTGCTTTTTATACAAGTAAATCGTATTGTATAAGCAAAGTTGTAGTAGACTAACATATGATTAAATGTATCTTAGAATTAATACCTAAAATTTGGAAGAAAATACACCTGTTGGAAAACAGTAATTATAGTCAAACAGATTAAATTAGAAGTTATCATCATTACAGTCTCAAACAGAAGAAAATGCAGTTTAGCATAATCATATGACATAAATGATGGTTTTGTTCCTTAAAAGGCAACTCTACCAGAACGAAGTAGAAGTGGAAACTGGCAGTGTCACAGGAAGAAGTTAGAAGTAGTGAGTGCTTCAGAAAACAGATTTTAGTCAGGTGAATGTTTTATTTAACATATAGGTCAGATTCAATAGGTTACCATCTGCTATTCTTCTTCCTTCAATGTGAGACTACTCGAATGGGGCAGAATGGCTGAAAGAGAAAACAATTAATAACACTCAAACACTGTTGAAGATTATGTTAATCTATTTGATTTCATACTCAGCGTTCAAAGATCAGTGGGGCACTAAAAGTACAGTAGTATGAATAGATCGGATATGATAGAATCCGTGTTCTTTATGAAAATTTAAAGCTTCTGTTTCTGATGCAAATGAAATGTTTTCACCAGATTCACATTGCAATGAAAAATTATTTCATCCCTCTGGCTTAAGGAACTGAATGATCCTGGCGATATATACCACTTGTAACTGATTTATGCCTAGTTGCAAGATTGAAGCTTTCGTTTTTTTTCTTATGTTACAACTAGTAATTGCAACGCGAGTGTCACCTAAGGCTTGGGCCAGAGAAAACTCTCTTGTTCAAGTGAAAGACCACATTAGTACCATTATGATTTCCAAATATGGAATATAGTTTTGCTGTCAGTTCCTAAGTTTTCTCTTTTTTGTGGTATTTATTAATTACTTATGATTTTCTGCACAACAGGCAACCCAGAGAGCCTGGGAGCTGAGCTTTTGGAGACTCTGGTAAAAATGGCACCAACGAAGGAGGAAGAAATAAAACTTCGAGACTACAAAGGTGATGTTTCCAAATTAGGGACTGCAGAGCGATTCCTAAAGACAGTGCTAGATATTCCGTTTGCCTTCAAAAGAGTTGAAGTCATGCTATACAGAGCCAATTTTGATACAGAAGTGAGATATTTGAGGAAATCTTTTCAAACCCTAGAGGTAATTGAGCCATAATCTAATACTGCTGACACGTATTATGTCTTTTATCTTGATTCCTAAAAGTATTCCAAAAAACAAAACAACCTAGGCATTAATCATCATATCTCCATCTCTATCAGGAAGCAAGCGAGGAACTGAAGAACAGCAGGCTATTCCTCAAACTTTTGGAAGCTGTTCTTCGGACAGGAAACAGGATGAATGTTGGCACCAATCGTGGTGATGCTAAAGCATTTAAGCTTGATACACTTCTAAAACTTGTTGATATAAAAGGAACAGATGGGAAAACCACATTGCTACACTTCGTGGTCCAGGAAATCATTAGATCAGAAGGTGCGTGTACTGATTCTAACAACGGGAATTTTCCGGAAAATAAACAGTCCACATTGAAGGATGAAGATTTCAGGAAGAAAGGATTGCACATTGTGTCTGGACTTGGCAGAGATCTCAGCAATGTCAAAAAGGCAGCAGGAATGGACTCTGATGTTCTAAGCAGCTATGTTTCAAAGCTAGAAATGGGGCTTGAAAAAGTCAGGTTAGTTTTGCAGTATGAGAAGCCTGATTTACAGGGAAAGTTTTTTGATTCAATGAAGGACTTTCTGAGAAAGGCTGATGAGGAAATTACTAGGATCAAAGCTGATGAAAGGAAGGCATTATCACTTGTAAAAGAGGTAACAAAATATTTTCATGGAGATGCAGGAAAGGAGGAGGCCCATCCTTTAAGAATTTTTATGATTGTAAGAGATTTCTTAAACACATTGGACCATGTATGCAAGGAAGTGGGCAACATGCAAGATAGAACAGTGGTTGGTTCTGCTAGATCTTTCCGAATTTCTGCAACTGCTGCTCTACCAGTTCTTAGCAGATACAATGTGGGACAAGATAGAAGTTCAGATGAGGAAAGTTCTTCTCCTTGAAAGAAATGTCTGAATGAAGTAATGATCCTTTCAGGAATATAACCAAACTATAGCTGATACTTCCATGGTTACGAACTCAGTTTCAATCGATGTAGCAACAGGGCATACCTGGGTTTTCCTTTCAAAGATTTCAGCCCACAACATATGGAGAGACAGCTAGTAGTTTTACAGACAAGAACAAGAAGACACATTTTGTCGGATAGTCATCAAATGTCAGTCAAAAACTACTAAACAATGACAAGAAAGAGGAAATTCATCGAAAATTTTCCCCAAGCAAAAGGACGTTGGCATTTGAACGCCCGAAGAAGATCGGTGAACTACAGAATTTTCATTTTTAGAAGAAAGCGTGAAGATTTCCCTACTACTTCAGCAGAGTTGCCATAGATCGAATACGTTATTACATTTGGACATGATTCTAATACCATTTTAAGAAAGCAGAATGTTTTGTGGTTACTTGCATTGTATTATTTGGGCATTTATTCGACATTTACTAATAAATTATAGTTAGTAGCATTTCTTGGTCCTAAGTTCTTCTCATGTTTCTTCTAGCTCATACAAAAGCGGAGATGGAAGTTTCAAGCACCTTACTGGCAAATCTGAAGTTTGTTTTTCTGGGTATGTACAGAAAGAATCAATATAATCAGTGTCTAAATTACAAGTAGCAGAGCAAAAACTGAACCCGGTTCAAGTAAAGAGTAGGAATTGAGTAAGAAACGAACCTAGGAAAGTAAAAAAGCTTCCACTTTGATGCTTTCTTTCCTATTCTGCCATTGCCCATTTGAAGACAAAGCTTGAAGCTTGAAATGACACGACCTTGTCCTTCGAAGAAGATGCCGAATCGTTGAACATGGTCAACAAGTTATGACCCAGACATAGAAAAGGACAATGAAATAAGAGCTATCAACGTCAATTTCAATCAAAACTTTAGAAACAGGTCCACAGGCAAATAAAAAACGTTTCACATCTGTGACCAAACAATTGTCGGCGTTCTCTGATTATTGAGTGCCGATATTTCTTGAAGCATGTGTCAACAGAAAGACTCTTTTCTTTTCTTTGCCTCTTCTTTTAACTTTCTGTGAAGAAATCATACTTTTGATTTACATTAATTAGAACCAAATATAAATTTAAGTTTAGATTAAATAATTTTCTGTGCTAATTTATTAATATCTTGACTTACTTGTAAAATTTATGTATATTTATTATAAATATATATATAAATAAAGTAAAATTTTTATTTCTACCAATTCATTTTTAAAATATAAAAAGTAATACATCATGAGGCACATATACTTAACAAAATTTAAAATTTTTATTTATTTAAAATCTATTTTAAACGCTTTAAAAATATTAAGATTAAATTTAAACCGAATAAAACTTAATTTAAAATTGGGCTTTGGACTCTCACTTTAAATATAACAAAAGTTTAGTTGATTTTAAGATTTTGAATTTGGATAAATTATATCATATTTTTATAAATATTATTATAGAATGAAGATTAAAATATATTTAACATTTTACTTATAATTTAAGACATTTAAAATAATTTTTAATTTAATCTCCACATCTAAAGGAATTCCTAAAACCCTTCTTAGAGTTCTTGATCTAAGGTATGTTTTGTACTCTTTTTAATTTTGAAAGCAATTCTCTAACTTAAGAATAATTTATTAATAAAATCAATTAAGATTAGTTGTGAACTTAAACTAATATATTTTAATTAATTATATTAAAAACATTTTTCATCAATTTAATTTTGGCCAATCTCACAAGTCCGAATTTAGTCCGATTCAGACTAATTCTATAAATTTGAACTTTACTAATTCAAATTTAATTTGTTAATTTTGAATTAGGCTATATCGAAATAAAAATACCAATGTTTTAAAAATCAGATTAGTAATTAAACCGAAGTTTAAGGTTTAAAAAATTCAACCGGTATTAGATCGTCATAAAATCATCTAAAAATTTAATAAAGATAAAAAATTTAAAATATAATTAAAAAAATTACCCTCATTCGTTAAAAATTTTGAAGTTTAATTAAAAAAAGATATTATTAAATAAAAAGTAACTGATTTATTTTCGAATATACTTAAAGCTCCATAGGATTTTTGCTCAAATCAGATCATTTGTTCTTATTACTCTGTTCTAATTCTGTTTCATAAAAATATATCAATTCAATAAATAAAGCCCACAAAATTTAGACCATTAAGATCACACAGGATAAGAAGGCACCCAAAAGTTGGGAACAAAAGTTCTTGCATCCTTGAGCTCATGGCAGCCTTCCAACACGTGAGAGTACAAAGATTCTAAAAAGAACCTATTTTGTTATTAACTGTTTCTCTCAAGAAAGCAGTGAATGCATTATCACCTACTTCTAGGAAGATAATTACATGAAAAAATATACAATTGAATGCTTTTTTACTTTCTTTTATCAACAAGTCAAGGCATCTGAAGAAAAGAAAGGTGATCCTCCAATGCGCTTAGTTCTGAGTATGTTCTTAACCAGTATTCTCCATCTCATCTCATCCTTCTTGCTCTGTTTCACAGTCCTCTCCTTGAAATTCCTGAATAGAAACAATTTGCACTAGGAATGTTATTGTCATGATCATGTTCTCTTGATGAAACATAGCAGAAGAACGTACATTACCTGCACAAAGGAACTCTGCAAGTATCTGAATCGGAACAAAGACGGGAGTGAAGTTCCAATAGTTGCCACATCCTCCTGCAATGGCTGCACCCGCCAGGTATCCTCAACTTGCAACTAGCGAAGTGTCGAACCAGCAATTCTAATCCTTTGCAGGCTGAATAATTGCATGGTGGTTGGTTCTCGGAGAATTCCTTGTCGTGAGGACCAATCGTCCGGCAACCATCTCTGCATATATGAACAAGAGCCTCCATCGCTTCGTACAACTGCAAGTATATCTTCCTCTCGTTCGACTTTTTGATCCTCTGCTTTTGCCTCTGGAAAGTTACAAGATTTTACGTCAGAACACCAACACAGAGTCAAGAGAAAGAGAGATTCATATATATACATAGATTTTCTTACGTTGTCTTCGTTGATCACGGATTCAAGAAGCTGTTTCTCGAGAACCGGATGGCTCTCCTTCATTACTTCCCATCCTTCTGTAGCGGAAATTTCCTTCAAGTTCTTCAAAATCATTCGGTGACAAATGAGGCTGAGTCGAGGAGCATCACACAACAAGGCAAGCTGAAAGATGTCCACTACGTTCTCTACGTTAAGAAACCCCTGTTCCAGATGCCACACGCATATTTGCTTCAATTGTGGGACAGCAAACACATGGGAGAGAACCAACAAATGCAGTACAAATTCCTTCATTTCATCTTCCTCGTAGCTATACGTACAAGAAAATGCGATCTTAGAGATTTAGTTCCTTGAGTTCTACTAAATACAACGAGATTCTAATCTTCCTGAAGGTTGATTGTTGACACGTACCAGGCAGAGTACAAGAATCGGATAAAAATTCGAACAACGTCATGCGAAACACCGTGAATTGATATTGTTCGCCGTCGGCCACGACCTTTTGCTTGTTTTAACATGCCTCTCAATACCGGAGAAGCCATTCCCTGTAAAAGAAAGCAACTAAGTTGATAAATTGAGTTGATCTGATCTGACAAACCTCAAGTTTTTCTTTTTCTTTAAATGCTAATTACGATCCAAAGGTACAGAATCCTCACCAGAATACTGGCATGCGCACAGATGGAGCCAACATTGTCGGTATTAACAGTAACATCCGTTCTATATCCTTCATCGAAAAGACGATCCCACATATACGTTGCTCGAGTAAACGCAAAGTTGTATCCTCTTAAACTTGAGCCATCCTTGCCCGATCTCTTCTTCTTGTCACTAGCTCTCAATGGATCAGGTAATGGAGGTGGCACTGGAGACCGTTGTTCGGAAAGTTCAAGAGAATCCTCACGGATGTTTTCCAATTTTCCCATCTTTCGAATACCCTCTGTCAAAAATTGAGAAATGAAGAAACCCAATTCAGAAATCTTCTATAAAACCCAGAAAAGAACAAGATACGAGGTATCGGGCTTCATTTTCAGAAGCTAAAAGCCGCATTCCTACTCTATAACGTTAAACAATTCCTTTCATGTTTCATTCCATTTTCCATTCAGTTTCAGAAACTCATCGTCCCAACTTATGCTTCCCAGCTTCAGGTTCAACTACCGAATGATCATACATTGAAAGAAAAATAGAAAGACGAATCCTAAACCAAACCCACAACATTATCATACATGACCAGCTCAAAAAAACCAACCAACCAACTTCATTGAACACAAACGAGAAGATCAATCACGTACCTCTTGCAATTGGCTTAAATGAGGAATAACGAAATAAGTTCCCGAAAACCTTTAACAGTATCAACACCTCAGCTTCTCTAAAACCGAACCACGATCACAAACTTCTGAAAAACCAGAACAGAAACCAGAGAGAGAGGCAGAGAAAGAGAAGAAGAACACGATAACGAACTCCTATACAAACAAACAAAACTCTATCTTCTCTATATATACATATATAATTATAAGAGATTAAGGTTTAAATTTACTGGGAAACCAAACTCTTTCTCTCCTATACCTCCCCCTCTGTTTCTATGTTGAGAGTAAAACTTGAATACCAGTACTTATCGTTGGTGACAAACCTTCTCCACCTCCATCCGACCTGTCAATGTGAGCCGTAATTTTGAGTTTCCAAACGTGTCTGATTAAATAAATTACCTTATTTAGCCTTTGAAATGGGCGGTGATGGTGACTCAGAAATACGTAGGAACCGTTCATGTCCTTATCCACATCTCTCCATCCACGCGCTGTATTACATAGATATTTGTGGTCAATTTCACTTGTCTATTACAGAGTATCAGGTTCCAGCTAATCTGTGTCTGGCAAGATTTGTTTGTTACTAGATTTTTTCCTTCTGCTCTACGGTCGATATGCAATTTCTCTCCATTCTTTTCAACTACTTCTTCCAATTTTTAGATCTTTTCATATCCACTTGCATATCAACGATCGATAAGTAAATTTAGTTCAAACAATCAATCATTGATATCTACCGGATTATTTTAACTGTAAAAATTTTGAATCATATTTTTATTGTTAAAAATTGATCAATTTATTAATTAATGGTCAATTTTTATAAATTAATAAGCTTTTATAAGTTAATTAATTTTCATTTAACGATTTCTTTTTTAATTAAATTTCAAATATCTTTACGTATAAAGACAATTTTTTAATTATATTTCAAAATTTTTAATTTTACTTAATTTTTAATCAATTTTATGTTGTGCTAATACCTTGAACCTTTTAAACCTTAAACTTCTTGTCTTACTAGTTTTACTTTTGATATAATTTTTAAAACATTATAAATAATATATAATTAATGAAATTGGAGTCTATAAAATATAATTATTTTAATATCTCATAATCAATAATTAAAAAGTCTGACTCAGATTCAACCATAAAAAACTTTAAGTTGATTGATTTTTTAAGTCAATATATTTTAATAACTCTTATTATTAAAGATCAATTGGTGTATTAATTAATTAGATAATTTTTGTAAACTAATTGATTTTTATAAATCGTAATAAATTAGTTAATTTTTATTTAATAATTTTTAATTAAACTTAACTTTTCAATGAATAAAGACAATATATTTTTTAACTATATTTTAAAATTTAATATTAATTGAATCTTTTAAACTTTAAATTTTTATATTAAAGATCTAATTTTGATTGAAATTTTAAAACAACCACATTCAATTGATTTGTTTTAAAGTGTGTGAATAAAATTTTTTCAATATATTTTAGAAATCAATAACATATTTTGTGTGGTCGTCATTAACTAAATTATTATTATTATTACTATTTTATTAACAATAGAAAAACCTACGGTTCATATGCAATTTCACTCCGTTTGTCTTGTCTTAATCCATCTATAGTGGTTGTCCTCATCCTTTTCAACTACTTTTCCGGATTTTTACATCTTTTCACATCCACTTGCATATGAATGATCGGTGAGGAAATTTTTGTCCAAATAACATGTAATTAATGGAATTGGAGTCTATAAAATATAATTCTTTTAATCTCTTATAATCAATAATTAAAAAATTTAACCTAAAAATTTTAAATTATCCATTTTTTAGTTTAATTTATTTTAATAACTTTATTATTAAAAATAAATTGATTCATTATTCAATCGGTCATTTTTGTAAATTAATTGATTTTTGTAAATCATAATAAAAGTTAATTTTATTTAATAATTTTTAATTAAATTCAGTTTTATATGAATAAAAATAATCTGCTTTCTTAAATTATGTCTAAAAATTTAATATTAATTGAATATTTTAAAATTTAAACTTCTTATATTACTGGTTTAATTTTGATTCGAGTTTTAAAACAATTATAGTCAATTTAAACATTTACTTTCAAACGTTTGAGGTTGAATATTTTAGAGATCAATAATATTTTGTGTGATCATCAAGAATAATAATAATAATTATTATTATTATAAAGAATAGAAAAATAGAAAATATTATTCTTTAAAATTTAACTAAATATAAAAATAAATAAGTTTTTCCTCGTTCACCAATTTTTAAATTTGAGTTTGTAGTACTAATATAGCAGCCGAATCATGGTCTTATCTCAGGCTTATGGGCCCCCAATTCTTAATGGACTGGGTCTAAAACCAATGACTCAATAGGCTTTCGGCTGGCTTAGCTATAAGACATTGGCTCACATACACTTAACTCAACCCCATCGGACGAACTTTGGTAATGGTAACTGAGTTTAAGAGTATTTAACTATTAAAAAAATAAAAAATAAAACAAAAAATATAATAAGTATAAATTAATAAAATCAAGTTGTCTATATTTATTTTTTTTATTATATTAGGTATCACAATTTAGCCGGACTAATCCTAAGCTTCTAAGACCCCACCTCAAGAATCCTAGAAGACGTAAATTTGGAACCCCAAGATCCCTCAGGTTCCTACGTAGCCTGTACACTTCTGCGCACAAGGAGTCATCATATACTTGATTGATCAACTGCTGATTGATCGCTGACCCCACTCAGTATCAGGTTTTCAGTAGCCGTCGAGTTCTCTAGTAGATTCAACTCTCACACTACTGCTGGAAGCGAGGCATCCGTAATTAATCTGATCAAAGAGCTTTATCCAGGGGCTAGAAGATCATCAATAAGACAAATTTCTCATTTTTTCTCTTTTAACATAAATCAAACTCAAGACCTCTTATAAAAAAGCCTTAAATAAAAAAATTAAGTCATTAGGCCACTCCTGGTTGCCAATTTATCCATATTCGTGAATCCTGCGGAAGAAGTTTTGGACATTGGAAGGAAGACAGGTAAGTCTTAACGTAGGTGTCAGGAACGAATAACTAGGAGAAGGAAGAATGGAAAATATTCCATAATTCATGGAGACTTGGACATGGACATCACATTGTGAAGACAGGAAGGAGAGTCAGAGTCAGGATCGGGTACTCTGGATCACATCGTGGATGACAGTGGAACCCATTATTTTGTCCACGAGTCTGTGATCCGCAAGCGTCTTAACAATATGATATTAGCAAGCACCATACACGCTCCCTCTCACTCTCACGCACAGATTCAGTCAAAGCTGCTGGCCTTCTTGGGTTTTTGAGGGTCAAATCAATGGCGCTGTAACCAAGAAGTGACAATCTCTTCGACTTGCGCAGTCGTGGAACGGAGGGTACGGTGTTTTTATTATATTTTATTAAATTTTATTTACATACATAAATTTTACGTAAACATGCGAATGATATTTAATAAAATAAAATTAAAATATGGTAAATAAATATTTTAATTTTAACAATGTAATATATATATATATAAATATAATTATTACATTTATATATATATATATATATATATATATTATAAATATAAGAATTAAAATGAATATCCTGGTGCTGGGACTGGGACTGGGAGTGAGTACTGACCACTGAGTGGCCCAGCCTTTTCTCACGTGAAGACGCTCCTGGCCTGCCTGGCTCTGCAAATAATATAATTTAAAGTCACGTGTGATCTCACCACCACCATCAATTCTTTCTTGGACCATTGGACCCCCACAAGTAGGCCTTTACCTTTTTACTCCCTCCCTCCAAATCTCTCCTCCAAATTTTTTGCCAACGAAAAGTTACAATCAATATTAAAAAAAAGGATAAAATTAAATCAATAAAATAAAAAATAAGGATTAAAAAATTTAATCAAATTTAAAAATTAAGAAACTTGAAAAGTTGAAAACTAAATTTAACAATTTTAATATATAAACCATAAATTTAATTTATATTACATTATAATTAAATAATTAAAACTTATCAAATAATAACGCGATCTTAAAAATAATTTTTTAAATATTCTCCTTATGCAATGTATTTACATAAGCACTAATATTATGATTAAATTTCATAATTAATTCACTAAATAAAAAGTCATAATATTAAATACAATTGTCAATTTATTAATTTAGTTTGATAATTTTTATTATTAAAATTTGATCAATTTATTAATTAATCAGACAATTTTCGTAAATTAATTAATTTTTATAAATTAAAATAGATCAATTAATTTTTATTTAATATTATATTATTTTAATTAAACATTAATTTTAAAAAAAGAATAAGTTTCTATAGGCCACTGGTATTCTAACTGAAAAATATTATCTTTGTACAAAACATTGAAGATCTGTGACGAAGAGAATCAACTTTTATTTGGTATTTAGACTTTAGTTCTATCCGATAAAAAAAACAAACATCATCCTTAAAAGAAGAAAGAGTTTCGAGCTCTGGCTTAGTGGCTCCCTAACATTTGGAGACGATTTTGGCTATGTTTAAGACCGTATGTTTCCACTTACGTTGTACCTTCGACTGAATACTGTATGTATGTACGCGGGAAGTAACCGCTTAATAGCGCCTCTTCCTCTAATTTTGGCGGCACCAAAACCGCTACACTCCATTACTCACTCAACCTGATTCCACTCTCTATCCCCTCCTCTTTAGATTTGCTCAATCTGGGCAACGTGGATTAAGCAGTTTAATCCTACAGAATGTCAAATACCCATGTTCCAGTTTGAGCTGTTGAGGTTATAGTTATTATAGTGTCCATGGGAGACTTTGAAAGTGATGTGCTTCTTTCTGGTCTGTTGTGTGAAGAAAATGAAGCTTCTTGTTACAGGGAAAACGGGAATGGTGACGGTACTTGTAGCTTTGATGACCACGAAACTAGTGTTGTTTTGGGAAGTGAGGAAATCGAGTACGTAGAGAATCTAATTCAGAGAGAGACCAGTTTTGGATTCGGATGTTGGGTATCTTCTGGTGGTTGCTCAAGAACCAGCAGTGAATGGTTAAAGTCTGCTCGCTTGGATGCCATTGAGTGGATTTTTCATGTTTGTAAATGATTCTTTTACTGTATTATGAAACATTTCCCATTTTTTCAGGTCTGTTTCTTGAGTCTAAAACCTTGTGTGTTGTCTTGTTCACAGACTCGGGCAGTCTTTGGATTCCAATTGCTCACAGCTTATGTTTCTGTGACTTACTTCGACCGGTTTCTTTCGAAAAGATCGATAGATGTAACTAACAAGTTCTGTGTTGGCCTTAATGTCTTATCTCGTTTGGTCTTTGGCAATGATAACGGTTTGATGTTGTTTTTTAGCAGGAGGAGAAGTTGTGGGCCGTTCAGTTGTTGTCCGTGGCGTGTTTGTCAATAGCAGCGAAGATGGTGGAGTGTAGAGTACCAGTCTTATCAGAGTTCCCAGTTAAAGATTATTGCTTCGAGAACAAGTCGATTCAGAGAATGGAGTTATTTGTGTTAACCACATTGGAGTGGAAAATGAGTTCAATCACTCCTTTGATCTATCTACGATACTTTGTTGCTAAAATTTGTGGTGAATCTAAAACAAAAGAACTAATATCTAAAGCTGCAGAACTCATAATGGCAATGGTGAAAGGTAAGCTTTTTAAAGTCGAACTTGACCCTTTTTTAAGTCCAAGTTCTTTGCCAAACTTGAATCTTTTCCTCTGCTCAGATGAGAGTTCCTTGGATCATCGACCGTCTGCTATTGCAGCTGCCGCAGTATTATCTGCATATAATAGCCAGTTCACAAGGAAAGAACTGGAGCTCAAGATGAATATGATTTCCCTGTGGAATTCTCAGGAAAATGTTAGTTTCTTCATATTAAAACACCGTTCATTTTCTCAACTTACGGACATAACATCTCGTTTCAATTATTTTTTCCTTCAGCAGGAACACATATTGTCCTTTTTTATTGCAATGCAGTGTAAGGAAATGGAAAAGTTGAAGACACCCGAGCCTATGATTACCCCTGTCTCATCCTCAAATCTTTCGAACTCAATAGATGTTCAAGAGAACTCTCTGTGCGCCTTAGGAGCTGGCATTAAAAGAAGATTGACATTTGAAGACTGTGATCAAAACTCCCCTGGAAGGAAAATTTCTCGTTAGTATTGAGATAAATTGATACCCTTTAAGGACTAATTGGCTTCATTAGTTGTTTAAACAGAAAATACCTTTCCCAAAGAACAACAGTCATTATTTGCAAAAGGTTGGTTTTACATGCTAAGTAAGTGTTCTGTGCCATTTTATGGTGTGGTTTGAGTGGATGATTGGGGAGTTCAGTTTTCCAGAACCAAGTAAGGACTTAGTTAATTTGACAGCTGGAGCATGTGATATAGAAAAGGGAAGATATATGTATAAAGTATAGGTTTAAGATACTTTAACATGTAAGAATCTGACTCAAAAAGTCCAAAAGCCAAATAAGGTGGAAGAGGGACTTGGAGAGTGCCAAAGGGCCATTGAAGACCTGTTTAATAGCATTCATTGTACTGTTTGCTTTTTCATGAACCCTACTACTGGTCGCCAAACTTTTAGTTTGTTTCTATCCCGTTTTCACTTATTTATCAGTTTTACTTTTATGTATTTGGAGAAGAGAATTATGTACATCACTTAAATCTTTTGACTGGGATGCTTCCTATGTCTTTCAAAAGGCTGAAAGCCATGAGGAATGAAGAATTGTTTTTGTTTGATTTGATACATTTGTGCTGCATTTGGGCCATTGAAAAAGTTTATGAACTGTGACAAGATTTGCTTGGAATGTTGAGGTTCTTAGTGGTGAGTTGGATGTTTCCTTTTTTTGTTAGAGAGTACAGTGTTTGCTAGGTATGGAGTTACCAGTAGTTGATAGATGATTCTTATCCTCTTTAATGCTAATCAGAAATTTGTCTCCTAGAAAGTTTATTTACTCTCATAGGTAAGTAGAGTACTTATCTGAAGAATGGTCATTTTGAATAGGTTGAGATCAGAGAGCATCCTTTCTCAAAGTTGGCACCTGAGGTCCAATAATAAGGCCATAGTTTTCACCAATACGTGTGAATGCTAATATTGCTTCCTTTAATGGTGGTTGTAGGACCCAACTCATCATCATGAAGTTAGAGACCTTTGTTTCTGGGTGTATCGGGAGAGTTAGGGGTATGAGTTTAATGCAAAATGATGTCAGAGGCTCCACCTCTCTCATATGACTCCACAGGGGTTTCCTAGGATATTCCAGTCTGGCAATGCGCAGAACTTTTGTTCTACTTCCAGAATAGGAAGACATTTTGCTGCTATTAGTACATATGGTCCTGTTCAAGTCCATGTTCATGTGCCCACTTGACTACGTCGTCTTGGCTGAACTCCTAGTTAAAACAATAAGGTCATTAATGCTATGTTTTCTTATCCAGGATTTGTGAAGAAACAATCAGACAGACATGTAAGTTTTTGGCCCCAAACCTGTAAGTGTCTACTATACCAGTTGTAGTTGTAGGATCCTATTGTCCAACATTTCCATCTTGTTCAAAGCCTAGGAGGTTAGTTCTTGAGTGTTTCTGGCATTTGAGGTTCTGGTTAGTAATTTGTTGGCTGTAGATTCTCTCGTTACCAAAAGATAACAACATTCTTGTTCAAGTTGGTGTTATTTGAATTGAATGAGAAGTAATCTGCACGGAAAATCAACAAGTGATGCTGTGCCTGTGACAGAACCTCACCGAGTTTTCCATTTAAGCTCTTGGTGCGTACAGATGTTAGTGGTTCGCATCAAAGTCCACACCGAATGGTAACAGAGAGGTTACTTTGTTTGTATCCACTCCACTCCACTCCCCACCTACCATACGATACGAAGACACGGAGACACTTGCAATAACAAGAACATACAGATCTGCAGATTTTCATAGATTATATTCTTTTGGGCTATTTCTATTTGTCTGTTATTTGTCCTTTCCTCACAGCCCAAATATTTATAGCATTCCCAACATAATAGGCCCGAAGCCTAAACGAAATAAAGAAAAAGGAAAAGTTTAAAGAAATTGAAAACCAACCAACTCCCTCTATTTCTCTCGGTTTCCCTCCGAAACCAACAATTTGAAATGGAGAAGAAACTCCGGTACTCTCTCCGTTCCTCCTCGGCGGAGGAATTCCTCTCAGCGGCCGTGAAACTGGGCCTGAATTCCTCCACCAAAGCCACTCTCAAGTCCCTAATCCACTCTATACCTCCCTCTTCTCCGCTCTCCACCTCTCTCCCTCTCTCCCTCCGCAACTCCATCTCCACCTCCCTCCTGTCCTTCCACAACCTTCCAGAACATTCCCCGCCCTCCAAACGCCCCCGTCACCGAGATGATCACTCCAGAGAGGATGCGTCCCGGTTTCTCTCCGAGCTCCAAGTTCTCGCTCATGTTACTTTCCTGTGCGTGTCTCATCCCAAGAAGCCGTTTTCGTCCTCCGATTTGCTGTCCGCGGCTCAGTTACTGCACGATAACTTGGTTCTTTTCGATCCGAATTCGAGCTTGTCGTCAGAGGTTTCGAGTTTGTGTGAGAATTGCTGGAAATTGGATTTTGATGGACGAGAGACCCTGATTTCTCAATCTTTGCCGTTTCTGGTTTCGAGATCGCTGACGTTGAAGAAGAGAGTCGACGTGCATAGGGTTTATGCGCTGCGTGAGGCCTTCACTTTGCTTGATTTTGAAGATGAAAGTATAGAGGACTTGAAGTTGCTGTTAATTCGGTGCGTGATTGCTCCTCTGTATTTGAAGACCAAGGAAGGGCGGCGGTTTTTAGCGTTCGTGTTTGGATTGAGTGCCCAGTTGTTGAAGGAAGCATTGGCTATGATAAAGTCGCAGATTGCTTTCGGAAGGAAGTCGATTTTGGAGGCCTATGGGGAAATATTATTTAGGGCGTGGAAAGATGTGGATGGGGACTTGAAGAATGAGATCGAAAATGGATTTTTGCAGAGTTTGACTGAGGGTGCTATATACGCGAGCTCGCGGGGGCTTTCAGCTTCGATTAGGAGAGTATTGGGTGGGTTTATCACCCAAAGGGTTACTGATGGGGTTGAGAAATTGCTCTTCCGGCTGGCTGAGCCTGTGATATTCAGATCATTGCAAGTAAGACATTTGTTGTCAAAAGTTAATTGTTGAAATAGTATTTGCGTGGGTTGTTTTTGGCTATGATGAAACATGTTGACATAATACTAAATCATTTTCATTTGTTGCATGTTGTTAAGTTATTTCAAAATGCCATTGTTGGAGACAGACCTTCCCTAGATAAACTAGCACATCAACATAATAATTGTACTGATTTATGTGTTCTCAGTGAAATTCCTAACTGATAACTGTTTTCAAAATCAGGCGAATAAGATAACAAATTTGGAAAAATTTGACATTTACCTGATCAAGGTCTTCTAGGGTCCAATTTTTGATGTGGGATAATGACAGTGTTGTTATATTCTTATTTTACGGGGATACTTGCTAGTATTTGTTTATGAGCATCTACTGTGTATATTTTGACAGGTAGCAAATTCAAACGTCCGGCTTAATGCTTTGCACTTACTTCTAGATTTGTTTCCTCTTGAAGATCCTGATGCAACAAAGGAAGATAAAGATATAGTTCTTGATAAAGAGTTCTTTTTACTGGAAAAGTTGCTCATGGATGATTGCCCAGATGTGAGAGTTGTTGCGGTGGAAGGTTGTTGCCGGGTACTTCATTTATTCTGGGAGATTATTCCTTCATCAACCATTACAAAAATACTTACAAAAATTTTTGATGACATGTCGAATGATATATGCAATGAGGTCAGACTTTCCACATTGAACGGCATTGTTTATTTGCTTGGAAATCCAGTATCTCATGGAGTACTTATAGTGCTTCTACCAAGACTTGGCCATTTAATCTTGGATAATTTTCTTTCAATTCGTGTTGCTGTTTTGGAGCTCCTCCTCCTTATAAGGGATATAAGAACATTCCAGTTTAACAAGGTACAGATAACTCTCCAAAATGCTGCTTTATTATGCAACTGTTTTTCAAAAAATGTTCTAGAGGTGTTTCTTTGCGTTTTCTGATTGTCTTCGCATGATGTCACACCAGGTGGTTACTTTAGAATTGTTACTATCCACCCTTGCAAATGATCAACCTCAGGTTGCTCAGAAGGTAACAAAACTGCTTATACCATCCTATTTTCCCTCAAAGTTATCCATTGAACAAGCATGCGATCGTTGTATCACTATCATAAAACGATCCCCCATGGCTGGTGCAAGATTTTGTGAATACTTGGCATCAGAAGGGGCTTCGCTTAAGTCCCTCATGGAACTAGTTAAATTGCTAATCAGTTTAGTTTTATCACATGCTGAGCTAGACGAAAATCAGATTGAGGGTTTACTTGCTGCTGCTGCCCACCTCTGCAATAATCTATCGAGTGAACCATGTTTTAAAAGTGCCCTCAAAGAGTTCCTAGTTGGCGGAAAAGTAAAGTGCTTGTTTGCTGCTGCACCTACTTTGCGTGCTCAATCAGCTGTACTTGACATGTGTTCTGCTGTCTCTCCAGATGATGCAGCTGAACTTGTTGAAGAGTGTATGCGTCTAGTCACTAATTGTAGTGGATTACCAAACAATGTTGACATGCAAAATGAAGTCATGTGTGCCCACAAATTACTTATGTCCTGTGACTACTTTGATCAAATGTTGGAGGCTCAGACAGCACTTTTACAGAAGACAGCATATCGTTGCCATGTTAAATTTGGAACTGAGATACCAAAGCAAAGAGTTTCTCCAGGAAAAAGGAAAAAATGCAAGCCCTCTGTCAAAGTTGCGGCTAAGTGGAAACATGTAAAAGGAAAGAGAGTTTGCACTCTTGAAGAGGATTATTCAGTTGCTGTTGGGATAGCCTGGCAACTAAAAGATTTGCTAGCATGTGAGGACACTAGGAGGCAAATCTTAAGTTCTTTAACTCCAGAACTACCATTAGATGCTTTGAAAATTATTTCAGAGGTCAGCGTTGTGCAATGTATCAACTACGTGTACATGGATATATCTCCTATCTTGGCATATACTGCCCTCACCTTACACATGACTCTAAAAAGTATAAACACAAGCACAAATGTTCGTGGTTCAAAGGAAAGTCATTCAGCATCAATTCAGAAGCAAGTACTATACCTTCTCTGTCACTTATTGTTCATTCTTGTTGTGTTTGAATTGTTTGTGACATGTCATTGCACATCAAATTTAGCTTTATCTGCAATTTTCGAACATGGCTACTTTTCTCTTTTCTCGTTGTACCTTTTCCTTAGTTCTGGAAGCTAGTAGAGAAGTTTGTTGGTTGTGTTTTTCGGTCACAAAGTGGACCGACTTTCATATAAGCCAACAACTTTTCATCGTGATAATATCCTTGAGGAAACAAAATAACCAAGAAAACAAAAGCTCATACGTGCAGTTCATGCTGCTAAACTTGATAATAAACATCAAGGAGCAAACTGAAACTTCAATTGCCCTTAGATGAGTCTTAGTTGAGGCTTGAAAAGACCACTTTATCTGTAGAGATAGTCAGTTTCCTAAGAATTGTATGCTTGTAATTTTACCGCCACAAGAACATGCCACATTGTGAATTAAATGCAGCTAATCATCCTTAACCTATACAAAATTTCCAATTTCAGATATTTTCCGTTGCCACTGAATTTATGTCGTCAGTATTAATATTATGATCTTTGGTCAACTAAATTATTTGTTGATTGTAGTTTGAGGTCAAGAGCTTTCCTATTGTTAAAGTAGGAATTATTGTCGATGATCCATTTTCTGTTTTTTCCAAAATTTTTCATTTCAGCTGACTGTGCTGGATTCGGCAGCAGATCACCTGGTTAACTGTGCAGAGAAGTTGTTGGGAACAGGTGAGGCTGGGGAATCTTTGACAGTTAAAATGAACGCCCATCTTACTGGAGGAAAACATAAATCTCAAGCAGATTCTTCTTGCTCAAATGATGCTGGTAAGGCATCTACAATTGTCAAGGAGCCACGATTTTCACACAGCTTATTTTTGTATTATGATAGTGGTGTCTGAAAAAAAAATGATTAGTTTCAATAACCAGGTTATTAATTAATTAATGTGTCAGATTTTAATTTGCTTTAAAATATATTTCTTTCTTATAAATAACAGCTTGTGAACTTTCATTAGGATCTCATTATACCTCAGAATGGAGAATGCGCAATATGGTGAAGATACTAACTGCAATTCTCAAATTCATTGTTGAGTCTCGATCAATGGGCTTTCTTTCTCGTATTCATGGAAGGTGCCTAAACTTTTCATCAGCATACATAAAATGTATAATCTTGGCTTTTGGGCAACAATGTAGAGGAAACTTGAACTTGAAGGAGGATGAGTTGAAAGAAATAGTCGCGTGTGTGAGGAGCTCCTTCAGTTATGCAGCTAAGTTACTCAATCTGATCCTTAGAGACACAAGTGAAGCTTTACCACCTCCACCAGAAGCTTTTGCTCTTGTCAATGATATGCTTGATCTAATTGTCTTAACTGAAAAGTATCAGGGCTCTAGTGTTGCAGCACGTCTTACTGCCCCAGCTAAGTTTTGGCTGCCTGATTTAGTTCTAGCTTTGGGATCTTGGTGCCTGCTTAAACAGAATGATAAAGAAAGCACTCATTTGACTGTCTTCAATAGAATGAAACTAAATTTCCCATCATGGACTTCAAGTTTGGCAAAGAATGAGTTCAATGAAATGGATGAAGTCAGCCCACAGGAGGACGATGTTTCTGAATCACAAGAATTTCGTGTATTTAAGAAGTTTGTGGAAATGACAATTTCGCTTTTGAAAGGCAACTCCAACATTTTGGATGCAATAGGGGTGATTTTCTTAACTGGCTCTATTCTTGGCCTGGAAAGGAAGGACTTGGAATTGGTATTGGGACTCCTACACTTCGTCTGTGCAAAGCTAGTCGGTCCAGAAGACAGAGAATGGAGTAAACTTGATATGATGTTGACATTATTGCCGGACATATACCCAGTGATTGAAAGACAAATAGAGGAATCAAATCCTGGAGACGAATGTCAGAAACTGCAGAGAGCCATGGCACTGCTTGAACCTGTTTGGTTGTATCACCTTTACGAAACCGGGAGGTTTTCTTCAATGGAAGAATAGACTGTTGTATCATGCTATCCCTTAACACTTCAGGTCTACAGATATTCCAGGCATCTAAGGCTCATACCTGAACTGGAATACACCCCCCCTTTTTTTTTCATGAACTGGAAAGCAAAATAAACTGGAATATATTCCAGTAGTTGATGTATTCATTAAATTATGAGCTCGTTTATATAAAGTTGGTGTTATTGGTCATGGACCTACGATTGTCAACCTCATTATTACCCTTTATCAGTTATAATGTTTAGCCATTATTATGCTCCAACTTTCATTTTTCCTATTGCCAATGTATACATATTTTGTTATATATAGGAGTTACGCATCTACTCAATAATGAGACTTTTCGATAATGTTACATATTTTGTTATATATAGGAGTTACGCATTTGTTCCATCCAATTCAAACATTTTTCTCTATATACAAACATCTTATACACGTGTTTTGTTTTACTCACAAATTCTTGCATTTATCTGCCTTCTTTTAATTTTGGAGATAGTTTTTACTCCACTATTTGGAGTGTACTGAAGCTGGTAGAAAAGATGTTAACTCTGAGGTCAGATCTCGTTGTCTTACTACATCGTAAAGGGAGAATTTCTAACTTAGGGCAATAATTTTTTACGACGCCTTGCACTTCAGATAAGCTGTTCCATTTTAATTATTATTGCTACTTTAACTAACAATCTAAGTCGAAAATTTATTGTGTTGCTATCATTTGTTACTGCGTATAGGGAAAATTACTATGATTTTGCTGCTGCGTATTTAATTTGGTAGAAGTCAGAATACGGTGTAGTTTTCTTCGTACTATTTGACTGTTTTGTGTGAGACATTTCTGCTTTTGGATTTAATATGTCGTCTACAAATAAGATCAACATAGGTTTTGCACCTACTATTCCTTATATAAGTTCAGTCCCTATCATCGTAGTTCCAAAAATTATACCTGATTTAACTAGATGAGAGCCTCTAAATGAGAGAAATTTTAAACGATGGTTTGAGAAAATTTTGTTTTATTTTCAACAATACGAAATGAATTATATACTGTTTCAAAAGATTCCTAGTGACAATACTGACCCTAAGACTACTAAGGATAACCGTATCGTTAGGGAAGTGTTACTCAACCATATAATCAACCCTTTATTTGATATCCACTCCAAGTGCAAAACTGCCAAGGAATTTGAGATGCTTTAGAAGTGAAATATGAGATGGATGATGTCGGTACTAAGAAATGTGTTGTTGCTAGGCGGTTAAAATTTACTGTTGCTGATGATAAGCCTATTATGGACCAATTACATGAATATGAAAATCTAGTTGTTGAAATCTTTGCCGAAGCTATGAACATGTGTGAGTTATTTGAAGCTAACGCCCTTATTGAGAAACTTCCTGCCTCATGGAATGAGTACAAAAACCAGTTGAGACATAAGACGAAAGACATGAAGCTTCAGGAGTTGATAGGACATATAAAGATTGAGGATGTCAACCGTTCCTACTATTAAGGTTCATGTGGTAGAACATAGAAACGCTAATAACTTCAAGAAGAATGATGGACAAAACAGGCCTTTCAACAACAAGCAGGGTTACTTTAAGCGCAAAAGGATTGATGGTGATTGTTGGTGGTGCCACAAGTCAGGCCATCCAGCTGCTAATTGTCAAGCTAGAATTAACTATAAGAAGAAATGCCAATGATAGAAACTGCGAAAGTTCAGGAAACGAAACCAAACAGGGTACCAACGGGGTGACTAGAAAAGTTTTGGTAAGCTTTAAGCTAATATGGTTGAAGCTGGAAATGACGAGGAGGTTATTATTGCTATGATGTCCGAAGTCAACCTTGCTGAAAATTTGGTCGAATGGATCATTGACACAGAAACCACACGCCACATCTACACCAACAAGAACCTGTTCAAGGAGTTAAATGATGCTGCTAATAGTGAATTCATATACATGAGCAACTCTAGCAAAGTTCTTGTTCAAGGAGTTAGGAAGGTCACTTTCAAACTCATTTCTGGAAAAGTGTTGGCATTAGAAAATGTTTTATTTGCTCCTGATGTACGTAGAAACTTGATTTCTGGTGCATTGCTTAACAAGTCGGAGTTAAACTGATCTTTGATTCTGATAAGCTAGTTTTGACTAAGAATGAGAGCTTTGCTGGAAAAGATTTTTGTCATGGAGGCTTATTTGTAGTTGATGTTGAAATGAATGCATCTATTTCTTTTGCTTATATTGTTGAGTCTTTAGACCTGTGACACTCTAGACTTGGGCATGTGAATGTGAGGTCAATTAAGAGGATGCAAAGCTTAAACTTGTTACTTAACCAAATCACTAATGAAATGAAAAAATGTCAAATTTGTGTTGAGGCTAACACACTAAGAAACCTTTTAAATCAGTGACCGAGAGAGAGTCACAATTGTTGGACTTAGTTCACATAAACTTGGGTGATTTTAAGAATTGTATGAGTAAAGAAGGCATGACATATTATATTACCTTTGTGGATGATTGTTCTAGATTTATTTATTGAAAAATAAAAGTGTTGTAGAGGAAATTGTTGGACCAATGGTGGTTGACAAATAAAAATCCCTTTAAGTTTTGATAATTATAAAATATATAGAATTGATTA
>JAOTAY010000191.1:3573488-3593366 GCA_025629805.1 Erythroxylum baracoense | reverse complement strand
TGAAAGATACAATGTAGACTTTCAGTTTTGTGAAATGAAACGAGGAAAAAGTTGGTTTTAAATTATTGTGATTTTCTAATGATGCTTTATAAGTGAGTAATGATATGATGCCTTGTGAAGTGACTGTAAAGATCGAACGTGGCTCACCCTTATCGTAGGATATATACCAGAATGACCTCCGAGTATCCCGGTGTGTACCCTGCAGTAAAGGGGTGCTACAAGAGAGACCTGCCCAATGTATTAAAGCTTGAGGCTGGTGTTTAAACAAGCGATAACTAAGGACCGCCCGAGGAGAAGGGTGAATTTCTCTTTCTGAAAGAGTTGATAGGGAAGGCTCAGTGGGAATGGCAGTGCCGTGGAAGGACTTAAGGCATGATATATGGAAGACTGGATGTAATTTGGAGGAGGGGGAAGCTCTAATTTATAAGCCACCATACTGATTTTAGCAAGAACCCGAAATGGCCCATAATATCGAGGAGAAAGTCTAGTATACCTTTGATTGGTTAAACTAAGTTGGCGATGAGGGTGGAGCTTCAGGAGAACCAAATCCCTAATTTGGTAATCAAATGGGCGATGCTTGGAGTCATAGGTTGTTTTCATGCAATTTTGAGCCTTAAGAAGACGATCCCGAAGATCTCGTAAGACCATATCCTTGGAGCACAACTCCTTATCTACTACTTCTAGTTTAGCTACGCTTGGACAGTAAGAAAGAATAGCTAGGGGGAACGCCTATATATGACTTCGAATGGTGTAGTTTTCAGAGAGGAGTGGTAACTGGTGTTGTAGCAATATTCAACCCATGGCAACTATTGACACCACCTGCGAGGGCGATCACTAGTAAAGCAACGTAGATAGATTTCTATTGTTCTGTTAACAATCTCCGTTTGATTATCACTTTGTGGATGGTACGTCGAGCTGAAAACTAGTTTAGACTCACTCAAATGAAACAATTCAGTCCAAAAAGAGCCTGTGAATGTAACATCCTATCACTTACAATTGATTTGGGTAACCCATGAAGCTTAAAAATGTAAGTAAAGAAAAGACGAGCCATACTTACAGCCGAGTAAGGATGAAAGAGGGGAAGAAGATGAGTATACTTAGAGAAATGATCAATGACGACTAGCAAAACATTTTTGCCTTGTGAGGTGGGTAACCCTTCAACAAAATCCATGGAGACATTAGACCAAATCTGTAAGGGAACAAGCAAGGGCTGTAAAAGCCCAGCTGGATGCAAGTGTTTAGACTTGTGTTGTTGGCAGGTATGACACTTCTGTACAAAGGATTGAACAGAAGCTTTCATTCCCTGCTAATAGAAGTCGCGCCTGATATGGTGAAGGGATTTTTTGATAACCTTCATGGGCACTGTCATACACTGCTGATAAGATCGTGGTAATAAGAGCACAATTAGGTAGTAGGTAGACTCTGCTTTTGAAAAGGATTAAGCCATTTTTGAACTCCCAGGGATCAATGGCTTTACCCTGTTGAATTCTTTGCACAAGTTGCTACAGTTGCTCGGTTTGCTGGACCTCCTTGCGAATGGAGTCCAAAAGATTTACTTGTGGCATTGAAATGGCTGCGAGAGTGGGTTGTTCTTAATTTGCATGACAAGGCATCAGTTACCTTGTTGTGTTTGTTGGCTCGATAATCCATTGGAAAATCAAATCCCACGAGCTTACTCAGCTAGTGTTGGTGTGGTGATGTAATGATTCACTGCTCCAATAAGAACTTAAGACTATAGTGATATATTCTAATAAAAAAATGTCGACCCACAGATAAGATCACCAATGACGAACCGCTTTAGCCAGTCCAATAAGTTCCATTTCATAAGCTGGGAGGCTTTTGTAACGAGATGCTAGAGAGCGACTAAAATATGCGATTGACTGGCCTTCTTGTTAGAGAATTGCCCCTATACCAGAATCCGATGCTTCACTTTCTAAAATGAATAGTTTGGCGAAGTCCGGTAAGGCCAATACAGGAGTCTGAGTCATAGACTTCTTTAATTGTTTAAAGGCATTGGAAGCTTCTTCTGTCCACTAGAAGCAGTTCTTGTGTAACATTGCAGTTAGGGGAGCAGATATCTTACCATAATCTTGAACAAATTTGTGGTAGTATCTGGTAACTCCCAAAATCCTCGTAGCCCCTTCACAGTGCTTAGTTTAGGCCACTCCATCATTGCAACAATTTTGCTTTGATCCACCGCAACACCTTCTTCTGAAATGACATGCCCTGGATAAGAGGCCTTCCTATGAGCAATCAGGCACTTGGACCTTTTTATGAACAACTTGTGAGCCCATAATGTGTCAAGGACTAGCTGCAGATGCAGCATGTGTTCTATCCATGACTTACTGTAGACGAGAATGTCATAAAAAAGACAAGAATAAATTTCCTCAAATAATTATGGAATACCTCATTCATCAAAGCTTGGAAGGTACTTGGTGCTTTTGTAAGACCGGAGTGCATGACCAAGAATTCAAAGTGTCCTTGATGGGTGTAAAATGTTGTCTTCTCTATATCAGTCGGGCACATTCTGACTTGGTGATATCCAGAATGCAAATCCAGTTTGGTGAAGAGGCTCGCGCCCTATGTAATTCCTCCAGTAATTCGTCTATCACTAGGATTGGGAATTTATCCTTGATTGTTTTAGAGTTCAAGGCCCTATAATTAATGCAAAATTGCCAAATATGGTCAACCTTACTAACAAGGAGCACGTGTGATGAGTAGGGCGACTGGGTGGGTCAGATAATGCCTCAATTCAACATATCCTAGCATTGCTTCTCAATCTCATCTTTTTATGCGTGAGGATATCGATATAGTCGAACTACAATGGGACCAGTCCTTGACTCTAGATTGATTCGATGATCATTGGTGCGGACATGGGGGAAGGCCTTGCGGTTCTGAAAACAAGTCATCATATTCAGCTAATAGCGAATTCAATTCAATATCTGATTTGGAAACTATCTTTGTGACTAGTAGTTGAACTTTCGGGAAGGTGGGAGAACTCCTAAGTCCCTGTAATTCAATTACTCTTCCATGGCTTTTAAAAATCATCGTTTGAGCACCAAAATCCCATTAAATAAGGCCCAACGTTTGGAGTCAATTAGCTACCAAAATTGCATCAATTCCATTTAAGGTGAGAACAAATAAATCAACATAAATTAATTGTTGATTGATGAAAATGGGTACCTCACGGTACCTTCCTGGGCAACTGAGTTTACTGTCGTCTGCGACCAGCACCTAAAGCTTCTTCTTTGGTTCATAGACAAGACCCAACTTGCCTACCCATGTCGAGTTAATAAAGTTGTGGATACTACCCGAATCTATCAATATCACTAATGGAGCTCCACCAATAACCACTTGAACTCGCATGGTCTGTTCATCTGTGTTCACTCTTGTCATGGCGTGGAGCAAAATTTTAGGTTTGGTTGTTCCTCTAGATCCTGTTCTTCTTCTTACGTTACTCCATCCAACAGAATAGTTTCTTGCACTGATGCCCCTTGGTATATATCTCATCGCAATTGAAGCAAAGACCCCTGGCCCATCTATCGTCCATTTCTGCGCAAGTGAGCCGTTTGAAGGTTTTTTGGGGGGTGGAGGAAGAGGGCGTGTTTAGTGACGGCTTTGAAGAAGCAGGTGTGGATCTCCTGGAACAACCCTTCTCTCAAGTCAAGCCAAGCCTATGGTAGCAATTAAGTCTCCAAGCCTGTGTGGTTCCACCTCCACTGTAATGTATTCATGCAGTCCACTTAAAATTTCTAATTCTTGTTATGTGGTCAAAGACCCTATGCGAGCTACCAATTGTTCGAACTTACGTTGATACTCCTCCACTGTGCTTAGCTGCCTCAATTTGCAAAGTTCCCCTAATTTGTTGCCTTGAATCAAAGATCCAAACTGAAGGTGACATTGTCGCTTGAATTATTCCCATACAATTCTAGGCCTATCTCGGTCCAACTTGAGAAACCAAACATGTGCATCATCATTCAGGTGAAAAGAGGCAATTTCCACTTTTTGTCATCTAGAGTGCGTTGGTGCCTGAAGTAGTGATCCCATCGGCTCAGCCACGCAAGCGGATCATTCTTCCCATCATAAATTGGGAATTCCAGTCTAGTATAGCGCAGTTGTTGCATTCGTCCCTCCGTGCAATTGGTTTCTGGTGCTAGTTCTCTAAGTCCACGATTCACATTCCTTGCCTCTCCTTGTTGGCCTTCGGTTCGTACAGCGGCCAAGTCTCGAGAAAGTTCATTGATGCGATTTGAGGGTTGTTGTCTTTTTGCTCAATCTCTTTGGCAATCTTCTTGGCATTCTGCTAGATCCCTTTGGCGATCTTCCTGCTATATTTTAGTGAAGGCCTCAAATTGCTTTTATAAGGTTGTAGAGGAATTGCCCATAACTCTTTACTCTGTTACCAATTTGTTACGGTCCTAAAACTGAGATCAAATTACAGGGCGATTACTTACGAAATCAACTTGTAAACTTTAAGGAGATGAATGTTTATTTGATTTTTTTCCTTTGTGACCTATGGTGAATGTCGATATAGGCTCATTAAGAGAGAACCCAAAGATCTCTTGAATTTAGAATTTGAGATAAAGTTTTCTTATTTTCATTTCCGTTCCCAATTACAACTTTAATAAGAAAATAACTAAATCCTACACTACGGAAATCACTAGCCACTAATTACATAAACGGAGCCAATAAAACCTGATAAATAGGAACATAACCGAATAATTAAACTAAGCTACCGAATCAACTAACTTCTCACTTTCATTCCACGTCTCTGATACACTTGTCCCTTGAAGAGCTTACCTGGGAGTGGTTTACGTGGCTGGTCATAACATAGAACCAATAAGCAAAGAAGTTCGCGAGCTTCGTGTCAGAAATCAATTATCTACTGAACCATGGATTTCTTCTACATCGTCAGAGAGTCTTCGCAATCTAAAAGGTGTATGAAATTTTGTTAGATCGAAAGGAATGTGCAACAATGCAAAAGAAATGTTAGGATTCTACAAAGATTTGGTTTGGCAAGGAGATTTTTCTTGATATCAACAATCAAGAATCTTTCCTGAGAAAAAAAAATGCAATACCTTCTAAAAATTCCCATGCAAATGAGGGAGCCAAACGTCTAGATGCTACCTCAAATGCAATTCACACATGAACCATCTTTAAGGCAGCAGAGATCGGCATGCCTAAGAACCCGATGAATATGCTAACAAGCCACTGCGACAAAGTAAGAGGCGTTGTATTTGCAAATGTACCGAGGAATTCAACAATTATGAATTGGAAAATAGCCGTGCAGCTAAGGACAGCAATGAAAACATTGTTGTCAAGTATGCCTTTGAAAACGTTTATTCGTTCCATGTCGCGAGAGCTAATCTCATTGAAAACCTGTAGAAAGAAATGAGGGTTAACTGAGAATTTGAGACAGAAATACTTCTTATATAGAATCTACAAATTTCTTGGCAGTGAAGAAAATGTAACATTGTGCAATATTGTACTGGTATCAGCAAAGGAAAAGTTCAAATTCTCTTTTGGTTAATACATATCAGAACACACTTGGCTGAAGGACAGAAGTACTTGCTAACAGTATAAGAAAGGAAGATGTGAGTAGGGAAATGCAGGCAATGGCTTCAGTTTTTACACAGGAGGACTATAGTTTCCAGGTATGATGTTGATGAACGTATGCTTCCTGGATAAAGTAAAAGATTGGGTTGCCAAGGAAACTTTACCTGACAAAAGACGAAGGAGTTGAATATAAGTGTATTCATGACTAGATCAGAATCTGGGCCATTGAGGTTAAACTTAGATTTCCCTTTTGCCTGAAGATACCATATCACCATAAACTGATATAAAGATTGACCCAAGATATTCCTCCACATCACATTGCTGATAAAGTTCCCTTTCCGACCAACTGGTGAACGCTTCATAAGTTCATTATTTGGAGGCTCAGTTGCAAGTGCAAGGGCTCCTAGAGTATCCATTATCATATTAACCCACAAAAGCTGAACAGCTGTGAGGGGAGCACTCCCTGAAAGAATGAATGATTTGATACAGAAGAGTCAGTAGAGAAGTAAAAAAAAAACTTATTTTCACTGAAAAGAACCATACAGCAGGTTTGCAAAACATAACAGGTACTTTGCGGGAATTCTTACCTGTTACACAAGCTGAAGAGAAGTTCACAATTAATGCAACCACATTGACGGTGAGCTGGAACTGTACAAATTTTTGAATGTTAATATAGACTGATCGTCCCCATTTGGCTACTGTTACAATAGTAGAGAAATTATCATCCAGAATGACAACATCAGCACTCTCTTTAGCCACCTGTAATTGGGACATATCATATTATCATATTACCAATGTCAAATTGCAGCAAAGAACAATTTTCCACGAATGAAGCACGGGAAAAAAAAAAAAATCAACCTCTGTTCCAGCAATGCCCATTGCTAGACCAATATCTGCTTCATGAAGTGCTGGGGCGTCATTTGTGCCATCACCAGTTACCGCCACAACATCGCGAAACGTAGTTCGCAACTGTGTCACTAGTTTGTGCTTGTCAAGAGGTGAAGATCGAGCCATCACCTGCAAATTCATTCACATTTGAGTCTTAACAGAGTAAAATCATGGTTACCATTCAGAGACTAAGTGATCTGTAGGATGTTTTTAAGCAGGAATGTTCATAACTAACCTGAAGTTTAGGAATGATTTTCATTAATTCTTCCTGATTCTTTTCTCTGAAAACTGGTCCTTCGATGGCTATGCCATCATCAGTAAGAATGCCACATTCCCTAGCTATAGCCTTGGCAGTGTTAATATTGTCCCCTGTAACCATCCGTACAGTGATACCTGCTGCACGACAAACTGCAACAGATTCCTTGACACCAGGACGAACAGGATCCTTAATTCCCACTATTCCTATGCACGTGTACCCAGAAGCTGGAATAGGACTATCAGGTGAAAAATCGCCTTCCAGTTCCATATATGCAAGGCACAAAGTCCTGAGAGCCTCATTAGCGAACTGCTCAATAATAGCTTTAAGATGGTTGAGTGATGCTTCATCTAGAGGAGCAATTTCACCATTTGCATTGATTACTTTATCACATCCAGCCAAAACAATCTCTGAAGCACCTTTACAATGGGCTTGAATGCCTTGTTCAGGATCCTTTAACACTACAGACATCCGCTTCTTTGTAGAGTTGAAAGGCTCAACTTTGATCACTTCAACTGCTTGTCTCTCTGCATGGAAATCTCCACCCAGAGACAAGCCAAACTCCAATATAGCAGTCTCAGTAGGTGTTCCCAATATCTCTACCTTGCCATCCTTGTTACGAACGACTTCACCTGCTGTGTTATTGAATATTGATTGCCGCAGGAGTTTTACTGCAGAATCAGGGATCCCAGAGCATAAACTACGTGCATTACATGGTTTCCCAACTTCCTTGACATTCATGGAAATGCATGCTTTGAGGACAGTCATATGATTAGTAGTGAGTGTTCCAGTTTTATCGCTGCAGATAGTTGTGGCTGATCCCATAGTCTCACAAGCTGCTAGATGACGCACAAGTGCCTTATCATTCATCATCTTTTTCATAGCAAAGGCCAAGCTCAATGTGACTGCCAGTGGCAACCCCTCTGGAACTGCAACAACAACAATTGTAACTGCAACTGCAAAGTACTCCAATATTTCCAATGCATCATCTGCAGACCAAGTCAAGTGAGTTCCTTGTCGCCACTTACGGCTAACTAATCCTTGTACTAAGACTGAAAAAGTTAACACTGCAAAGAAAAGACCTATCTTTCCGATAATGGTTGCCACTCCATTTAATTTGACCTGCAAGGGAGTTTCATCAACTCCTCCTTCACTGAGAGTGGCCATCAGTTTACCCCATTGAGTTCTCATTCCTACAGTAGTAACCAACATCTTGCACGATCCATCTTGGACCTTAGTTCCAGAAAGCAAATAAGGGTTATCAGAATTTACCATCACAGGTTCACTTTCCCCTGTTAAACTTGACTGATCGATTGACACTGAAAATCCTGAAATGAAAAGACCATCTGCAGGGACTTGATCTCCAATGGCAAGATGTACAATATCTCCTGGAAGCAGATCATATATCGACAATTTCTGTCTATACCCACTTCTTGTGACTTGAATGGAGATCTTCTTTTTCTCTTTGTCTAAATCCCTGAACTGTAGTGATTGACGGTAATCACTAATTGCTGTAACAAACACAACCAACAAGATGCTTGCAACAATTCCAAGACCTTCATGGGCTCCCTTTGGCCATCCTTCAGTTGCAATGCCAACTATTAAAGACACAAAAGCACAAACCCCAAGCATAATCAGAGTCATGTCCTGAAGAGCTTCCCATACGAACGCCCAGAAACTCCGACCTTCACACTCAGCAAATTTATTGATTCCAAATATCTCTTGTCTGGAACTGAGTAGATCACTATCAGTGGGAAGCCCATTAGTGGTTGATGTGGAGAGCTTTTCTGCAATACCAGAAACTCCACCGTGAAACTTTAACTTCTTAGTGTCGTGACCTTCGACAATAGATCCTATCTCGTCACCACAAATGCCAAATCCTGCAGCTTTGACTTTTTCAGGTATAACATATTCCATTGGGGATGCACCTGCATTTATTCCATCAAGCCAAGGGGTTTATATATCAACAGTTAGGAAGCTTTCAAGTTTATAATTCTGAAGAAATTCACCTTGGAGGAATTGAAATGCAGCTTTGGAAACGAGGACAGCAATCCTGAACTTTTCCTGACATGTAAGATACATAAAAAGAGGTAAGCTTTCTGTTTTAGACTACATGTTTAGAGCTTTCAGATGGTCTACTTCATTATACCAAGTTCAGAGGTGATAATTCAGGAACAGAACTGGTGAAAATTAGCAAAGAAGTGAACCCATACAGAACAACACAAGAAAAACTGTGGAAGTTGATTCAAGATGCAAATCAGTATGTAGGTAATCAATCCTTCTACAAACACAAGTGCCACATGCAACTCAGACAGAAGCCTGAAAGTACAAGTGTGAAACAATTATGAATGGCAGAGCAATGTTTTTCACTAGAAAAGAGAAGGCCACCTAGAAACATAGTGGGAATGATATAGACCGAATCAGCTAAACACAAAGCAATCAGAACAGAAAGGTACAATCTTTAAAACGCTAACCTGGTTGGTTCGTCGCATAAAATCAGCTTCCTCACGCTTGGAGAGATTGGCGGTAAAGCGAAACCTTCGCTTTGGATTCTTCACCAGACCACATATCTCTCTCCATTTTTTCAAGGTCTGCTCCGACGAGTGCTTCGATTTCACGTCAAACTCAGTCAAAAGACTCTCCATTTTTCCCTCACTAAGAAAAACTACGTCCCCTAAACAAACCACAAAATCCCCGGTTAAATAAGAAGAGGAGGAAGTCACGTCAAGCACACAGAGAGAAGTTTCAAGGTCGTTGCTTTGAAAAGTGTGTAAAACGTTAGACAAAGGATAATAACTTTAGGTGTTGAAATGAAGAGGGAAAAGGGAAGCTTCCTGTACAGTTTGTGATGCTTCTGAGTTCTATCATGTGTTTCCGGGAAAGTGAGCAAGAAAATAGATATAACGAGGAAGGAGACATGGCAATGGCGCGGGTGTTACTGGGAACTTGTAACGGGTGGTAGTGATAAAGTTTGACACTTTTTCTTGGGCCGCGTTGGAAGGAATTTTCCAGGAAAAAAGTATGTGAAACGTCAGATTGGTGGGCTATCTGACGTTAAGATAAAAGGAGATAATAAAAAATTTGTTAAAATTTAAAATATAATTAAAAAGAACGCTCTAACTTTTTGTTAATTTTAATTAAAAAACGAATTGTTAAATAAATTAATTTTTATTTATAAAAATTAACTAATTAATCAATTAATTAATTTTTGACAACAAGAATTATTATAATAAATCAAACTGAAAATTTAAAACCTAAATTGAAAAGTTTAACGGTTTAAAATTTTTACTGTTGAACCCGTCAAATAATATCAAAAGAGTTTTTAGAATTATTATGCTAACTAATATTGATAAATTTGATTCGATTTGAAATTAATAAATTAAATTAAATTAAATTAAATTAAATTACAAAAAATAGAAAACAAGATTAAAAACTAATTTAAAACGCCTGCAAAACAATATTTTTAATATAAATTATTAAAATTATGATATTTTAATATTTAATTTTCATTTAAAATAAAATTAATGAGTTATTTAGTTCCATTTCTATTTCTATTTTTAGTTTTCATTTTTTAATATAAATTATTAAAATTATGATATTTTAATATTTAATTTTCATTTAAAATAAAATTAATGGGTCATTTAATTTTACTTTTATTTTTAGTTTTCAGTTTACAGTTTTCGTTTTTTATTTTTGATTCATGTTTTTATTTTAAATAAAAACAAGTTGTTAATGTAGTTATATTTTTATCCCTATGGTAATTATATATCGGATAAAATTTAAAGATAAACTATTTTATTGAAATAAATAAATTAAAATAAACCTTTTGTTTATAAATTAATATTAATTTTATAAAATTTAATTATTAAATCAAAATTTATTTGAAATTTATATTTTGAATATATTTTAAATTAATTTTATTTATTAATAATTATCAAATTGAAGTTATTTAATTTAATTATAAAAATTAAATTAAATTATTAAGTAAAATTAAACTATTCATAATTTAATTAATATTTAATTTTAATTAATTAAATATATAATATTAAATTAGTTTATGATTATTAGTGTTGTTATGATGACTGTATATTTTTATTGTTTTTTATTTTTTATTTTTTATTTTTCTCCTCTTATAAATTATTTGAAAATAGTCTCTTTTAGTCAAGAGTAAGATTGAGCAGACATCTCTAGATCTCAATATTGTTGTTGTAGTAATAAATATATAATAATAAATTAAATTATTCATAGTTTTATTAATAATTTATATATTAAATAATTAAATAATATATATTTAATTAATAATAAATTAGATAAAAAACAAAAACAGCCTTTTTTACAATTTTCGTAATTTTAAAAATTGGAAAAAAATATAGAAACTCCAAAAAAATGAAAAATAATGTGATTTTTTGTTTTAACCCATTTCTTAGAACTACTGCGCAACAAAACAGGCAGCTGAAGAACCAGGTGTCAAACGAATATTGGTGACAGCAAATCGTCAAAACTAAATTCTGTTGCGTTCCTTTCTGTTGCCCCTCTCTCTCTATCTCTCCCTCCCCTTCACCACAACAACTCCGATCTCCGCCACCATGACCAACGGCCCGGGACTCTTCTCAGACATCGGCAAGAAACCCAGAGGTTCTTCCTTCACGCTTATGTGTATAATTGATGAGTATATGACGTGAGGTAGTGTTTTCATTTTCAAAGCTGGAATCTTTAAATTTTTTCTTGACTCGTATTTGTAGATCTCTTGACTAGAGACTACAGCTCCGATCACAAATTCAGCATCTCCACCTTCAGCAGTGCTGGTGTGGTACGTCACGTCTAATGCTGTATATGCATGGTCAATTCAATTAGTTCAAACCGAAGCTTTTACTTTTAATTTCAGTTTTTCTTGATTAGCGTGAACTGGCATTGGACGAATTAAGTGAATGAACATGTGGTGAATTATAAAGATTCTCGTGTCTGGTTTCTGTGACCTTGTTTAATTTAAGATTCATGGTGATTCATGACTGCCTTCCCATTTTGTGATGGTGCTGCATATGACTGAATTTCTTTATTGGGTCAGTTGTCTAGTTTTCTTATTGCAATGTTCTGCAGAATACTGGATTTATTATTTCTGGTGGGGTTTTCTTTTCAGTATCGGGAATTGTTATGATTCTTATTTATCCTCCATGTGTAGATGGGTGTTTCCTTTTATTTTTCTCCTCTCCTTATTGTAATGGTTCTATCTGAAATTAATCTTGTTTCCTGTGATTTCTTTCAACATGCGCACAAAGACTAAAAGGTATGCCAAGAAGAGTAAAGTGTAGCTTCTTTTAAATGAAATTTTAGTAGATTCTGCTGTCATAATGATATTCATTTCTACCCTAAGGTTTATGTTGATGTCCGAAAAATTATCGACTTTGATCGGTTTTGAGTTTGTCCAAAGGCGGATGTTCTTTTAAACAACTTGATCATCTTCTATCTACTCTTTAGGTTATTATTCAAGCTTCCACTCTTTCAGTTTATCAAAAAGCTAATGTTCTTCAAAAGAACTGTATCATCTCATTTTTACTCCTTTCTGTATGATTTTCAGGCCCTCACATCAACAGCTGTGAAGAAAGGAAGTCTTTCCACTGGGGATGTGGCAGCACTTTACCAGTACAAAAAAACTTTCTTCAGTGTTAAAGTTGATACGGAATCTAACGTATGTTGTTTCTTTCCTTTGTTTGTATGGTCGCCAGCAATCGGCTTCAGAAGGTTAGGATTTGACATTCATCTTCTCTGCAGATCTTGACAACCATAACGTTTACTGATCTCCTACCATCCGCAAATGCCATTGCCTCTTTCAAAGTACCTGATTATAACTCAGGGAAGGTAAGAAGTCCTCGTTCCTATTAGGCTAGAATTTTGCAGTAAAGCAATTTCATAAGAGATGCTAATTTAGATACTTGATAAATAAATATTACCTTTGCTGATGTTAAGTGATCCTAAAGTAAATACAGTCTTGGTGGCTTCAACCTATCGCTTAGGTGGAGCTGACAAGAACTTTGCGATCGTGTTGCTAAAGTAATCGTGTGTGTGACGGAAACATTGGTTTCGAGTTTTGACAACCTGTTTTTGCAGTTGGAAATCCGGTACTTCCATGACCATGCAACATTCACTGCTGCTGCTGCTCTATCTCAGTCACCTGCAATTGATTTTACCGTCACTCTAGGTACTCCTACAATAGCTTTTGGTGCCGAGGCGGGTTACGATACTTCTTCTGGTAATTTCTCAAAATACACTGCAGGAATTAGTGTGACAAAACCAGATGCTTACGCTTCAGTTATTCTGTAAGTCATCAAATCTATTCCCAAATCTTCTCTTTTAGTCGAATTAACGAAACGAGAAAGTAATAGTTTTGTGTGTATCTGTTTTCATACGTTCTTTTCCTTAGGAGTGACAAAGGAGACACCATACAGGGATCATATATTCATTATTTAGATGAGTTGAAAAGGAGTGCTGCTGTGGCAGATATCACTAGAAGGTTTTCAACAAACGAGAACACATTTAGTGTTGGGGGTTCCTATGCTGTTGATCATTTGACATTGGTGAAAGCAAGAGTTAATAATCATGGGAAACTGGGGGCTTTGCTACAACATGAGGTTATACCCAAGTCCCTAGCAACCATCTCTGGTGAGGTGGACACCAAAGCTTTGGACAAAACGCCAAGGTTTGGGCTAGCAATAGCTCTCAAACCTTGATTGGTATCAGCCAATTCTTTGAAGCACTGTTTGAAATGAATACAATTTTGACTTTTGTAAATTTGTTCTCAGCTCTCTGTGGCAGTTAAAAGGGGGTGCTAGTAAGTAGTTGCCAACAGTGCATTTTACTCAGATTTGCAGTCACCGTGGATGGGATATATTTCGTGCCCAGACCTTGCCATTGTATTTTTGTGGGTTTTGTTTTTACTTATCGAGCACTTCCCAATTTGCATGCTTCTCTACTCACCTTATATTAAGTATTGCTCTATACCGCACTAATAAACACATCAAATGAAAGATTGTCGTGCAACACGCGGAATTCGCTTGACTAAATGACTACAAATGACCGAAATAATTTGTAAGACATAAAACAAGTTGATAAGCATGTAATAAGTGAAATCATAGGTGGGTTTAAGGTCGTTTACCAGAGTGATGATTCAATAACAGAGGTCTCCATATAATGCCTTGTGCATTCCATCCGATTAATCAGAACCGCAGAGGGTAGATTCAAAGGCGTAGCAGAAGATAAACTTATAAGAAATAACCATGACTGGTATAATTTTAACAGACAAAATTTGTAAAATTTCAATTCTCTGATCACCATTAGTAATACCATAAAACTTTCTCCAATTTGGAAAAGTGCATGTCTCTAGTTGGCTTCAAAGTTAATCATAATTCACTGCTATCATTCACAAGGAGGCATTTTTCAACGTACTCCTCTCAACATGAAGTGGAGGCATGTAGTTTCGTACTTAGAAGTATCAGGAAAATACTAACGATTGATAAGAGAAAATTTGTCAGCCCTTCCTTTCACCGCTATAAAAACTCTTATGTACAAAAAACGACCAAAAATTACAGCACAAGCAACATGCACAATGAAATTCTTATCCTTATCTACCATGACTCGAGAAGTTAAGATCCAAAAGGACTAAAACAAACAAGAAAAGTCAAACAAAATTAAGAACACTCTGCATACGAAGAAAGACCAGGTAACTCATCACTATAAAATGTGCAAGTGCAAGTGACTATAATAAAACACCAACTCGAATGTCTATGGGAATACGGATACATTGCAAGTGCTATTTGCCTATTTCACTTAGACCCATTAATAAAAAAAGTCAGTACTTTAACTGGAAATCTATGATAAAGTATTAGAATACTAGAGGGTTTGTTTCTTGCAAGTTGCGTAAAAACATCTCTACAACTAAAGAACACAATTGCATAATGTTCCACAAAATATCATATGTCCAAATTTGTAAGAAGCGAAAAAAGAACTAAGATTGGAGGAACACCGAATCCTCCACAACTGCGGAGAGCGAATGAATCGAATACAAATTCTAGCTCATGCATGATCCTAACAAATTAGCATTTGGTTTACATTAAATAAGCAAATTATACAAAGAAAGTATACATGACAAGGGTATGCACACATCTAAATCTCTAAGCATGCGCTCTTTGTTCACACAGAAATTAGAGGTCCACTCCAAAGTCCAGAAGGGACTATGACAAATTAAACTACAAGACAAGCCGAAAAGAACTTCCAATTTCACAAGCTCACAGATAAGGATTTGGATAGACAACCAAAATCGAAAGTGGATACGAAGCATAAACAGCGCAAATTATTGGGCAAAAATCAGAAAAGATATGAGATTTAACCATAACAAAAAATAAGTTCATATGAAGATTCTTAAGTACTCCACAGATCCAAAATGTCATTCTCATACGACACAAAAACAGCCTATCATTAAACTCGAACATATATGAGCAAAGGTCTTCCCTTTCCTCAGTCAACGTTCTGCATGATATCTTCAGCAGTGAACTTAGTGCCCTTATCCTTATCAGCGGCGGCGCGTCCCTTGGCCTTGCGATCGAGAAGCGACTTGCGGTCCTTGTCCAGGCGGAGCTTGGTGATGACCACCTTGGAGGGGTTGATGCCGACGTTGACGGTGGAGCCATTAACCTTCTCCCTCGTAATGCGCTCAATGTGGATCACCCACTTGCGTCGGTACACCTGCACGACTTTACCTTCTCGGCCTTTGTAGGTCCCGCGCACCACAAGGACCTCGTCGTCCTTGCGCACCGGCATGGATCGGACGTTGTACTTCTGGCGGAGGTCGCCGGAGAGCGGTGCGCTCATCAAGATACGGCGGACAGACGACGGGGCCGTAAAGTGAGCCTTCCGATTCTTACGGCGGGAGGAGGAAACCCTAGGATTGTACTTCATTGTTGTTGTTTGTGTGTGTGTATGTGTGCTGCCGGTGGCTAGCTTTTAGGAGAAGATAGCAACTGCGGAAATGAGGAAGCGGAAGAGTTAGTACTTCGATTTTGTAGGTTATAAATAGGGTGAAGGATTAGGGTTTTACGTGGGCTTTAGTTTTCTGGGTATGGCCTTTCATGCTCTGCTTTTTGGGCTCTAATGTGACTCTCTTTTTCTTTTTTACTTTATTAGACTTGAAAAAAGGAATTATTTGAAAAAATAACATTAAATAACGGCATTATCGAATTTTTTTCAAAATAATTTTATAAAAAGGTTTTATTAAAAAGTTAGAAAATATTGAGAATATATGAAATTATGCTTAAAGAATAGTAGAAGAAAATATAAAAATAGTCTTGATTAATTGAATAGGATCAAGATAACATCATTTTTTAGCTAAGTCAAGGGCAATTCTAATTCGATCTAAAATTTAGTTAATTCACGTTTGAAACATTGATTAATCTGAGTTCAAGCTAAATTGTCATCACTAAGCAATTAGTTCGGTTAGACAAATCCAAATCTATATTTTACTAGAATGATATTATTTTAGTTAGTTATATTGAAACTATATTATTTTAATAGTTCAATCTAGCTTAAATTTAACTCAAAACACAATTAATGTGGCTTAACCCGTTGACTTCAGTTTAGGACGCCATTGTGATCCCCAATTCGTAATAATCTCTTCCTCTAGCTTTAATATCAAGGTTATTTCACTTGTTGGGGCAAGTTTGCACTCTAATCTTGTAAGTTTGCCCTATAACCTCATCCTAATAGAAATATTAGATCGATAGGGATTCTTTAGCTCTTTTCTTTATTTAGACATTTGTTTTGCATATTTATCATTTTTCAAAGATTGCATAGAAAAAAATACATTTCATATTTGGAGATCGATGTCACTCTTTTACTCTTGTTTAGTTTAAGAATATATATTTAACTCTTGATTTCAAGTTAATATGCGTGAAATATACTTTAAATAATATCTCACAAACATAAGCAACGTGGGAAGAAAATAAATAAAGCAAAAACACAAAATTTATATGATTTGACCGATATATAATCTAAGATCACGTGCAAGAAGATATACCTCTTTTATTAGGGTGAGAAAGATATACAAGAAAAATCGATAACAACAATCTTCTTAATCTCCTAAAAGTTCTGCCTTATAGAATTCTTATCAATGTATTTATATAATTTAAGATTACATGTAAGAAGTTTAAGTATATGAAATGTTTACATGTAAGAAGTTTAAGTATATGAAATGTTATCTCGTAAAAGTCTAAGATCACATAAATTATATTTCTATATATAAAACTTTATTTTCAAGCATCTTCACAAACCATATCATAAATCTAATATCTATCTCACACTTGACATCGTCACTAGTTTGCTTCTGATTTGGAAATTTCTCTAACCAATACAAAATTGGCACTGTGAATCATAAGATCACTAAAATTATATTTTTACATATGTCTAATGATACTAAAAAATTATTTCCTCATATCTTCGAAAATTATTTCACAATTTCAGCATATGAAACGTTTGACATTGTTATCGATTTGCTTCTAACTTAGAAATCTCTCTAAATAATATGAGACCAGGATTGATCTCATATTCTTGTCTAAATTTGATTTAACTTCTAAAATTTCATTATTTATCAATAATATAAGGTTATCTTACAATTCTCTGCCTTGACTTGAATTCTCTAATGTCTACCCAATAATCACTTCATATCATACCTACCCCTAGCAGCTTCAAACTATGTGAGAACTCTTCAAATCCAAGTTATTATTAAGCTTTTTTATAGACAATGACTTTATAAACATGTTAGTTGCATCTACTGAAGTGTGAACCTTTTTTAACAAAAGTTGACCACTTACAATTAATTTCTTGATCTTGTAAAACGTTATGTCCTTCACTATATTCACTATCTATCTATCTTTCTCCTAACTTTCTTTAGTTCTAGGAAAGATAATTGTATCCTCATCATTGATGGCAAGAGTATGTATCACTGAGTCTCTCTAACCATATCTCCTTAGTTGCCTAACGATCTATCTCGTTTTATACTTAGTTATAATGTGGTTATACTTTCTTCCTAATATTGTTCTATCTCCTAAATTAGAAATTTCAACTATCTTATTTTCAACGTTGTTACCATTTGTGCTACCTTTAAACTAGTACTGCTCATTGTTGACCCTGGTTCATCCTTTTTATATATTTGTCTTAGCATGTCACTCTCCAAACACTATATTTTTTAAGGTTACTTTAAACTTTTTACCAAAGGCATGAAACTTATAAAAGTCCATCTTCTCATGTTTGTCATCCTTCAATAAGCTCCCCTTATCAAATTTAATTATCTCTTACTCACCAAGATGAATTACTTGTTTCCATATTATAATATTATCATGTTTTTACTCAAAAATTGAGAAACATTCATGAATCTCATTGTTGTCTTTCTTATTAAAATATAGATGCTATGCAATAATTTTTCTTTAATCACAATCAAAGCACCCTTTACCACTTTAAGAAAACTTATACCATTGATTATCAAAAGTACCCATAGAAATCATATTTTCTGAAGCTTAAGAATATAATAGATATTAAATGTTCTAACAGTTATGTTATGCATTTTGATCTCCACTTAACCACTGTCTTTGATAGTACAATTTCCATCATCACCAAATCTAAAAGTACTATTCCATTCTTTAAAAGAACGTAAATAATCTTTACCAAAAGTCATATGATAAATCAAGTTATTGTCTATCATCCACCATTTTATATAATCAAAATTATTCACGGTCAAACACATCACTACTTCTTCCATCATCTTCATTTAAACTCTCTCAAACTATAACTTACTTTTCCATCTATTTCCCTTTTCTTGTTTTCATTTTTTCGTTGTGGGTAGTCACTCCAGTTTAAGCATTAAATAACTTTAGCTTATGATTTGGATTGTGACTTACTCCTAATTCTAATATTCTTTTCTTTGTTCCTTCCTATACTAACTTCCAAACTAATATCTTATCTACCTTCACATATGTTGGTGATATTTTTCTTCAATCCTTTAGACTGTAGGCTATCCTTCACATTAATTATAGAAATAATCTCTTTACCACACAACATGTTATCATCAAAATTCTTATATAAATTTGATAAGAAATACAAAAAGATTATAACTCGATTACCAACCTTAATTTTAACTCTAATACTTTTTATATTCAAGATGAATTGATTAAATTTATCAATGTGATATTTTAATTGTGTATTTTAGTTATCCTTAAGGTATATATACATTGCTTTTGATATAAATTACTCGTGAGTGATTTTTTTAATACTTACTTTTAAGTTGTTTTCATAATAAAGTAGCAGTTGTTGTCATTAACTACCTCTCTCACGACGTTGTCACAAAAATTTAATAGTATTGCATTGTGCATTTTTGACAGAATCTCTTCCTTTTTTGATGACCTCAAATTTTCTTCTCTTTCCAACATTACTATGCATCCCTTTTGAGCAAGAACCGCCCACATGTTCATCTTTTATAAAGTGAAATCATTATATCTATTGAATTTCTCAATATCAAATTTGTAAAGAGACATCTTGACAGCAAAACATATGTTCCAATACTAATTGTTACGATGCGAATTGCTCTTATAACAATTATGGTGCAAATGGAAGCAACATAAGAAGAAAATAAACAAAGTGAAAACACAAGAATTTATGTGGCTACACCAGTTATGCGATCTTCATCCATGAGCAATGAGAAAGATGATAAAAGGAGAATAGATAATGATAACTTTCTCAATCTCCCAAAGGTTCGTCCTTACAAAACCTTTATCAAGATATTTATAGTATAGAGTTATATATAATAAGTTTAAGTATGATGAAAATTTTTGTCACTAAAACTCTAATTCCATAAATGTATAACAGTAATAAAACTCTATTTTCACACCTCCTCAAAAATTATATCACGAGTTCGGTACTTGTCCCACACTTGACATGCATGGACGCTATTTTGCTTACGACCTAAAATTCTCTTTGATTAGTACGAGACTAATAACTATCTCATATTCTCAGTGACGGAGCCAGGAATTTAAGATAGGAGGGACCAAATAAAATATAAATTTTACAAAAATTTTCATATCAAAACTAAATAAAAAATAAAGTTTTATTAAGAATATAAAATAGTTAAAATTACAATGATC